>CAUYRH010118431.1:0-14027 GCA_963574655.1 Perodicticus potto
ATCTAAGTGGAAATGATTTCAATTTAACTTGATTCAATACAATATTGGCTGTGGGTTTGCTGTAGATGGCTCTATCAGTTTAAGAAATGTCCCATTCTATATCAATCTTCTTAAGTGTTCTGATCATGAAGGGATGCTGGATATTTTCAAAAGCTTTTTCTGCATCAATTGAGAGAATCATATGCTCTTTGTTTTTTAATTTGTTTATGTCCTGAATTATAGTTTATAGATTTACGTATGTTGAACCAGCCTTGAGACCCTGGGATAAAACCCACTTGGTCATGGTATATAATTTGTTTGATGTGTTGCTGGATTCTGTTTTTTAGGATCTTGTTGAATATTTTTGCATCAATATTCATTAGTGATATTGGTCTATAATTTTCTTTTCTTGATGGGTCTTTTCCTGGTTTGGGGATCAAGGTGATGTTTGCTTCATAGAATGTGTTGGATAGTATTCCTTCTTTTTCCATATTTTGGAAAAGGTTGAGTAATATAGGTACTAGTTCCTCTTTAAAGGTTTGGTAGAATTCTGACATGAAGCCATCTGGTCCGGGCGTTTTTTTTTTTTAGGGAGATTTTGTATAGTGATGCTATTTCAGAACTTGATGTAGGCCTGTTCAACATTTCCACTTCATTCTGGCTAAGTCTTGGAAGGTGGTGTGTTTCCAAGTATTGGTAAATTTCCTTTAGATTTTCATATCTCTGAGAATAAAGTTTCTTGCAGTATTCATTAAGGATTTTTGAATTTCTGAGGAGTTTGTTGCTATTTCATCTTTACCATTTCTGATTGATGAAATTAGAGATTTTAGTCTTTTTTTGCTGGTTAGGTTAGACAAAGGTTTATCTATTTAATTGACCTTTTCAAAAAACCAACTTTTTGATTTATTGATCTGTTGTATAATTCTTTTGCTTTCAATTTCATTTACTACTACTCTAATTTTGGTTATTTCTTTTCTCTGCTGGCTTTGGGATTGAAATATTCTTTCTTTTCCAATTGCCTGAGATGTCCCATTAAGTTGTCATCATCCTTTCTGTTCTCTTGAGGAAGGCTTACAGTGCTATAATTTTCCCTCTTAGGACTGCCTTTCCAGTGTCCCAGAGGTTCTGATAATTTGTGTCTTCATTATCATTTTGTTCCAAAAACGTGGTAATTTCCTTCTTAATCTCGTCTATGACCCGTCTATCCCTCAGCATAAGGTTATTTAGCTCACATGTTTTTGTATGTGTATTCAGATTCCTGTTGTTTGTGAGTTCCACTTTTATTCCATGATGGTCCATGAAGATGCAATGAATAATTTCCATTCTTTTAAATTTGCTGAGTTAGATTTGTGACCTAATATATGATCTATTTTGGAATATGTTCCATGGGCTGATGAGAAGAATGTGTATTCCATTTTGTTAGGATGAAATGTTCCGTAGATGTCCGTTAAATCCAAATGTTGACTGGTAAAGTTTAAATCTAAGAATTCTTTGCTTAGCTTCTTTTGGAGGATCTATGAAACACTGTTAAAGGGATGTTAAAATTTCTGACTACTATGGAGCTGGAGGAAATCAAGTTGCTCATGTCTGTTAGAGTTTCTCTTAGAAATTGAGGTGCATTTTGGTTGAGTGCATAAATATTAATAATTAAAATCTCGGTGGTGCCTGTGGCTCAAAGGAGTAGGGTGCCAGCCCCATATGCCAGAAGTGGAGGGTTAAAACCCAGCCTCGGCCAAAAACTGCAAAAAAAAAAATTGAAATGTCTTCATATTGAGTATTGCCCTTAAGTATTTCATTTTTTTTGAAGCTACTGAGAAGAGAATTGTGTCCTTGATTAGCTTCTCATCCTGGCTATTATTGGCATATACAATGGCGACGGATTTGTGGACATTGATTTTAGATCCTGAAACATTACTGTATTTTTGATCACTTCCAGTAGTCTTGCCATTGAGTGTCTAGTGTTCTCTAAATATAATATATGATCATATTATTGCCAAAGAGGGAGCATTTGAACTCCTCTTCCCCCATTTGGATGCCCTTCATTTCCTTCTCTTACCTGATTGTATGGGCTAGAACTTCCAGCACTATGTTGAATAGTAGTGATGATAGAGGACAACCTTGTCTTGTTCCATTTCTAAGTGGAAAAGCTTTGAGTTTTACTCCATTCCATAAAATATTAGCAGTAGGTTTGTCATAGATGGCTTTTGTCAGTTTAAGAAATGTGCTACCTATGCCTATATTCTTCACTGTTCTAATTAGAAAAGGATGCTGAATAGCTGAACAGCTTCTATACAGCTAAGGAGACAACAACCAAAGCAAATAGACAATCATAAGAATGAGAAAAGATATTTACATATTATGAATCAGAAAAAAGCTGAATAATCAGAATCTACAGAGAACTCAAAGAAAGCAACAACTACAACAACAACAAAATAAACAATCCCTTATATCAGTGGGAAAGTGAGATGAATAGAACTTCTTGTAAAGAAGGCAGACAAATGGCTAACAAGCATATGAAAAAATGCTGATTGACCCTGATTATCAGAGAAATGCAAATCAAAACCACCCTTAAATATCAACTAACCCCACTGACAATGAGACACATCACAAATACTCAAAGCTGAAGATTATGGTGTAGATGTGGAAAGAAGGGAACACTTTTACACTGATGGTGGGACTGCAAACTAATACAACCCTTGGAAGGAAGTATGGAGAACCCTCAAAGAACTGAAACTAGACCTCCTAGTTGATCCTGCACTCCCATTACTGGGCATCTACCCAGAAGAAAAAAAATATTTTTACCATAAGGACACTTGCACTAGACTGTTTATTGTAGTTCAATTTAAAATTGCCAAATTGTGGAAGCAAGCTAAATGCCCACCAATCCAGGAATGGATTAAGAAGCTGTGGTACGTGTATATCATGGAATACTATACAACCACTAAGAAGGATGGTTAATTTACATCTTTTGTATTAATTTGGATGAAGCTGAAATACATTCTTCTTTATAAAGCATCACAAGAATGGAGAAGCAAGAATCCAATGTACTCAATTCTGATATAAGGATGATTGATGCTAGTACATGGTAAAGAGAGGGGGCCTGGGTGAGGAGATAGACAGAAAGAGGGAGGGGGGTGTGGGACCACAATGTGTAACCCATCTCTTGGGAGTGGGACAGTATTAATAGAGGGGCTTCTCCCAGCAAACGCAAGCAGTATAACCTGGCTTATTGTACCCTCAATGATTCCCCAACAAAAACAAACAAACAAACAAAAAAAGAAAAACAAACAAACAAAAAAATCAAACAAATAGAAAGGAAAAGAGGGTGGCATCGCCAATAAGATTAGCCCACATCACAAAATCCCAAAACCAGAGATGTTGGCATGGATGTGGAGAAAAGGTAGCACTTTTATACTGCTGATGGGAATGGAAACTAATATGTTCCTTTTGGAAACATGTTTGGAGAACACTTTGGGATCTAAAATAGACCTACCATTCAATCCTACAATTGCTCTACTAGTTATATATCCAGAAGATCAAAAATCACTTTATAATGGCTTATTGAAGCCCAATTAATAATTGCTAAGTCATGAAAGAAGCCCAAGTGCCCATTGACACATGAATGGATTAATAAATTGTGGTATGTGTATACCATGGAATATTAAACAGCCTTAAAGAAAGATGGAGACTTTACGTGTTTCATGTTTACATGGATGGAGCTGAAACATATTATTCTTAGCAAAGTATCTCAAGAATGGAAGAAAAAGTATCCAATGTACTCAGCCCTACTATGAAATCAATGTATAGCTTTCAATGAAAGCTTTAACCCAATTATAGACCAAGAATATGGGGACAGGGGTGAGGGAGGGCAATGGAGGGGGAAGATGGGTGGAGGGAAGGTAATTAGTGGGACCACACCTATGGTGTATCTTACAAGGGTACATGTGAAATTTACTAAATGTAGAATATGAATATCTTAACACAATAACTAAGAGGGTGCCATGAAGGCTATGTTAACCAGTTTGATGAAAATATCTCAGATTGTAGATAACACCAGCACATTGTACCCCAATGTTTGCATTAATGCACACAGCTATGATTTAATTAAAAAAAAAAAAAAGAGGGTGGCGCCTGTGGCTCAGAGGAGCAGGCCCCATATACCAGAGGTGGTGGCTTCAAACCTGACCCTGGCCAAAAACAAAAAAAGAATATGAAGCTATTCATTTCCTTCTATCACTGCCAGAATTGGAAAACAATTGCTTTTCCATTTTGACCAATCTAATGATAAGTTAGCAGCTTCTTTAATTTGAAATTCACTGATTACTAATGAGATTGGGCATTTTTTCAAATGCTAATTTGTCATAATAATTTTTTTTGGTAGGTATTCATATCATTGATATACTATTTCTATTAGTTTAGGCTTTTTGAGTTATTTATATGTTCTGAATATATATCATTTATATGGTATGTTTATTTATTTATTTATTTATTTATTTATTTTTTTGGCTGGGGCTGGGTTTGAACCCGCCACATCTGGCATATGGGGCCAGGGCCCTACTCCATTGAGCCACAGGCGCCACCCTATATGGTATGTTTATTATGTATATTTTTGTATATTGAGAGTGTGTATATAGATGCATATATATAATTTGTGTGTACATATATATACACACACATATATATACATATATATAATTTGTGTCTCATTGAAGGTATTTCCTCACAGTTGTAAAATTTCTCTTGAAATTTTTTTGTTTTACTTTTTGTTGTCATATCAGTCAGTTTTTTCTTTATGAATGTGTCTGTAGTCTTACACAGGAATGCAGTCCACATCCTAAAATTCTAGAAACATCCTACATATTTTTCACAGATATTTTTAGCTCTTTAACTTCTATAGAATTTATTTTTGTTGTGGTGTGAAGAAAGTATCAAAATTTTTTCCCCTCCAAATGGAGAGCCAATTGTCCTGATAGTATTTACTGAATAGTTGATTCTGTACCAAACTGATATGAAATTCCATCATTACCATACCCTAAAGTTTCCATAAGTATGTTTTACTATCCAGCAGGGCAGATCTTCTTTCATCTTTTTCCTATTTTTATGCATTTTCTCTTCCAAATGAACTTTAGGATCAGCTTATTAAATTCTATATGTAAAATTTTGAATGTAGATTGAGTTTAGAGTGCATTAATTTGCAGAAGTGACATATTAAGAACAAGAGATCCCATTTCATTGTGGGCAAGAGACGTGAACAGAAGCTTTTCTGAAGAAGACAGGTTCATGGTCTACAGACACATGAAAAAATGCTCATCATCTTTAATCATCAGAGAAATGCAAATCAAAACCACTCTGAGATATCATCTAACTCCAGTAAGAGTAGCCCACATAATAAAATCCCCAAACTGCAGATGTTGGTGTGGATTTGGAGAAAAGTGAACACTTCTGCACTGCTGGTGGGAATGCAAGCTAATACATTCCCTTTGGAAGGAAGTTTGGAGAACAGTCAGGGATCTAAAAATAGACCTTCCATTTGATCCTGCAACTCCTCTACTAGGAGTATATCCAAAAGACCAAAAATCGCTTTGCTATAAAGATATTTGCACCAGATTATTCATTGCAGCTCAATTCATAATTGCCAAATAATGGAAGAAGCCCAAGTGCCCATCCACCCATGAATGGATTAATAAATTTTGGTGTATGTATACCATGGAATACTATGCAGCCTTAAAAAAGATGAAGATTTTTCCTCTTTTATGTTATATGGATGGAGCCAGAACATATTCTCCTAAGTAAAGTATCTCAAGAATGGGAGAAAAAGTATCCAATGTACTCAGTACTTTCATGAAATCAATTTATATTTACTCACACTTTCTTATGTAAGATAAATCACAACTATAGCTCAGGATGAAGGAGAGAAATGGAGTGGGAACAGAGGGGAGGGGGAGGTTTGATAGAGGGAGGGTAAATGGTGGGACCACATCTATGGAGGACGTTGCAATGGTACAAGTCAAATCTATCAAGTACAGGACATAAATGTCTTAACACAATAATCAAGTAAATGAGGCAAAAGTTTTATTAATTAGTTTGATGTATGCACTCCAAATGTAAGCCACTCCATGACTCCATAGATCATGTATTCATGATCTATGTGTACATGACTTAATAAAAGGAAAAAAAAATTAAAAAATTAAAAAAGAAGCCCTATTTCTATAAAATTTATAATTTTTGTAGCTATTACAAGTAGTAGTCTTTCCCCTCATTATATTGGTGATGGTTGGATTGTGTTTTTTCTTTATTTGTTCTTCTCGTGTATTTTTTTATTATTAAATCATATATGTGTACATTAATGCAGTCATAGGGTACAATGTGCTGGTTTTATGTATGATTTGAAATATTTTCATTAAACTGGTTAATATAGCCTTCACAGCATTTTCTTATTGTGTTAAGATGTTTATATTCTACACTGAGTAAATTTAACATGTATATTTTTAACCTTTAAATCTATTGATGTAGTGTATTACATGAATGTATTTCTAATCTAGAATCCTTTTTGCATTCAGTGGATAAATTCTACTTGCTTATGATGCGCTATTATTTTAATATACTGCTACATTTCAGTCAATATTTTTTTTATTAAATCATAGCTGTGTACATTAATGCAATCATGGGTTACAATGTGCTGGTTTTATATACAATATGAAATATTTTCATTGAACTGGTTAACATAGCTTTCATGACATTTTCTTAGTTATTGTATTCAGACATTTATATTGTCCATTTAGTAAGTTTCACTTGTACCCTGCTAAGATGCACTGTAGGTGTGGACCACCAATTACTCTTCCTCCACCGATCCTCCCTCCTCCCTTGCCCCTTTCCCCATATTCTTGTGCTATAATTGGGTTATAGCTTTCATATGAAGGCTATAAGTTAGTTTCATAGTATGGCTGAGTACATTGGATACTTTTTTTTCCATTCTTGAGATACTTTGCTAAGAAGAATATGTTCCAGCTCCATCCATGTAAACATGTAAGAACTAAAATCTCCATCTTTCTTTAAGGCTGCATAGTATTCCATGGTGTACATATAATAATTTGTTAATCCATTCTTGGGTTGATGGGCACTTGGGCTTTTTCCATGGCTTAGTAATTATGAATTGAGATGCAATAAACATTTTGATACAAATATCTTTGTTATAATGTAATTTTTGGTCTTCTGAATATATACCTAGTAGAGGAATTATAGGATTGAATGGCAATTCTATTTTTAGATCTCTAAGTATTCTCCAAACATCTTTCCAAAAGGACTGTATTAGTTTGTATTCCCACCAGAAATGTAGAAGTGTTCCCTTTTCTCCACATCCATGCCAATATCTCTGGTTTTGGGATTTTGTGATGTGGGCTAATGTTACTGGAGTTAAATGATATCTCATCTCAAAGTAGCTTTGATTTGCATTTCTCTGATGATTAAGGATGATGAGCATTTTTTCATGTGTCTCAGTCAATATTTTCAAAGGATATTTGTGTCTACCATTTGCAAGAGAGAGCTGGCTTTTAGCTTCCACATTTTGTGCTATCTTTCCCAATTATAGTGTCAACATTGTAACTAGAAAATGTCTCTCTTTTTCTATAGTTTGGAGCAGTTTGTGCAACATTGAAAGACTCTATTACTTAAAAGAGGTATTAGTAACAAAAGTGGATAAAAATGTCTTGGGGCCTAGACCCTAGTAACCAGAAAAATCTAGGCCCCAGGGCATTTTTAAAATGAAGATATTTGATTAACATATTAACTTTTCTTGGTCTATTCAGAGTTTCTTTTTGAGCCAATTCTGCCAGTTAAATTCTTCTGCAATATATTTCATCTAAATTTTCAAATTTGCTGATTTGAAATTTTATGTAGTTTTTTCTCAAAATTTAGAAATCCCCCTCATGACCTGCTTTATAAGTTTTTCCTCCCTATGATTTATTGTTTGCCTATTGTTTATATATTTGTGCATATTTATCTTTAAGATAACCAGTTTAAAAAAAAAAGAAAAAGAAAACCAGTTTTCAATTTTGCTAATAATCTATCTTCTATTTCATTAATTTATACATTTATATTTATTACCTCTTTCATTTTACTTTGTCAGTATTTATTTAGTGGTTTTTAAACAGTATTTATAAAATTGATGCTTACTGCATTTATTTTTTAAAAAATATTTTTTCTAGTAAATGCATTGAAATCTATAAATTTTCCCCTGTGCCTTTCTTTAGCTACATTCTACAGAATATTAGTAAAATAGTATTTTTTTTTGTAGTTTTTGACCAGGGCTGGGTTTGAACCCCCCACCTCCAGCATATGGGGCCAGTGCCCTACTCCTTTGAGCCACAGGTACCACCCAGTAAAATAGTCTTTTTTGTTATTCATTGATATATAGTTTGTGATTTCCCCTTTAACTCAAGAGTAATTTAGACTATTACTTTAAATTTCCAAGTATATACCTTGTTTGATCATATCTTAGATGTTAATGTCTAATTTTATTGCATTATAAATAAATATAGCCTGAATAGTATCTTTGGGGGGGGGGAATAAAAAATGTTTTCTATATAGTTTGATATGTGGTCAACTTTGGTTTGCAATAGTTTGTCTTCTATTATTTTTTTCCAGAGGATTTATATGGGACGTGAACCTTCTATTTCCCCACAATATCTGAAGATGTTTTTACTTTTTTCCTCACATATATGCTCACTTGCACATTTCCAATGAACAAGTTATCAGGAGTCCTCTGTGTGTAATCATAGCACCAGGAACTGAACATTTTGTTGTTGTTGGGGATTCATTGAGGCTACACAGAACCAGGTTACATTGATTGCTTTTGTTAGATAAGGACCCTCCTATAATTGTGTCCTGCATCCAAAAGGTGTACCATAATCCTTATCCTCCCACACCCTCCCAAAATGAATATTAAAATGAAAAATATAAATCTTCTAGCCTTGAAGAATTCACAGATTCCTGGAGAAAATAGTGCAAATATAAGGTATCATGGAAATGGTTAAGGGGGAGCAGCTCACCTCCTTGCAGGGATTGTGGGGGAGGAGAGGAGAATTCAGGAAGTCTTCAGTGATTTCTAACCTGGAAATTGAATTGGACCTAAAAGGTAAGAGGAGGGAAGTTGGGAAGACACATGTGGGAAAAATTTCCAAGACTCAGAAATGTGAAAGGTGAAAAAATGTATTTGTAGGTGGTCAAGTTGTCCAAAGTTGCTGGAGCCAAAGTGTGTGAGTTAAAGCATCAGAAGAAAAAAATAGGATATATATATATTATCAAACATGTATAACAAAAGGCTGTAATATCAGGTTTTAGAGTTTGGGCTTTATCCTGCAAGTGACAGAAAGTAGTAATGGAACCAAGATTTTACTCAGGTTTGCTATCTTGAATCACAGGTCTCTTTACTCTGTACCACATGGTCTCCTTGGTTAGCAAAGACTTGACCATAACTGGAAGGTGTTTCCTTAAACTCTGCTGCATGCCACTTTTCTAATATACTGGGCTAATAATTCTCCCCTGAACATTCTGTTTTCTTTCCTCCCTTAGTATGATCAGGGCCGGCTTGGTTTGGTCATTGTTAAAGCAGTTAGGGTTGAGCTTCTTACCTTCAGCAACACAGATGCCAAGGACCTCAGGTGCAAACCGGCTTGTACATCATAGGAAAAGGCTACAATACCAGTACTAGAAAATACTAAGCACAAACATTAAGTCAAGGGGAGTAAGCACAGATAGAAATCCTACATGTTGGCTCGGCACCTGTGGCTCAGCAGGCTAAGGTGCCAGCCACGTACACCTGAGCTGGCAGGTTCGAATCCAGCCCGGGCCCGCCAAGCAATGACGGCTGCAATCAAAAAATGGCCGGGCGTTGTGGTGGGCGCCTGTGGTCTCAGCTACTTGGGAGGCAGAGGCAGGAGACTCACTCGAGCCCAGGAATTGGAGGTTGCTGTGAGCTGTGATGCCACAGCACTCTGTCCAGGGTGACAGCTTGAGGCTCTGTCTCAAAAAAAAAAAGAAATCCTACAAGTCCTGGAAACTGGATGAAGATGGGATCTGAGTAAGAACATGTAGGGAACGGGTTGGAAGGTGGCTGGACAGAAGTCTAAAAGAACACACTTTACTGGGCTGGTGGGTGAGTAGTGTGGGATGAGGTTAGCAGGGCACACACTGAAGATCTGCAGATGCTGCTCCTGCTAAATGAAATATTCCCTCTTCTTTTCTTTATATAGGCAATTCATACTCATCCTACAAGACCCAACTTAATATTTACTCGTTCAGAAAGCCCTTTCTGACCTTTCTCAGATATAATTTCTCCTTCTGGTTTCCTAGAGTACCCTGTGAAAAGCTCCTTAATGGAATATTGCAATTATTTCCTTATATAGCCACTTCCCCCTTTAGACTATGAGCTCTCCAAGGCAGAACTATGTCACATATTTCTCTATACCAAGTACCTAGAGAGAGTGTGTTGTACATGGTAAATCAGCTGGAATCTTGAGAGACAACAAAGAGCCAAAGTGGGCTTTGATCATGGGGTATCTGCCAAATCTAGGAGACCTAGAAATGCTTCATCTGTAACTACACAGAGAACAGACAACAGGAAATAAAATCAGAGCCCTGTAAAAATAGGGAATCCAATGGAAGATCATGACGCAACGCTTCAGTCACAAAGCACTAAACTTATAATTTAAAAGTGAACAAGAAACAAACTCTCCTATACAGAATGAGACAACAAAAGAACTTGCCCATTTGAAACATGGTACTAGGAAAACAAAAATACCTTCTCTGAGATTTTTTTTTTTACCAAAATCTTAGCCTTAAGAGGGTTGCAGCCCAAATTTTTACTACCTGCATAATTCGAAATAACCTCAATGAAATAATTTAATTTAAAGTAGTAACGCATTGGTAGTACCTACTTCCCCAGGTAATTGGCTGAAATGAACCCAAATGCTCTCTGAAGAAATTCAGCTTTTAATACTGGCCTCAAAGAATTTCCATACTTCAAGTTCAAATAAAACCGAGAAGTTTAGAGGGGGGAAAAAATCACAAAACATACAAGAAACCATATACCATATCTGAAGAAAAACCAGAAAAAAGGAGATAGCAGAAACAATCTAGTATTACAGACTTCAGATACTAGAAATGGCAGGCACAGAATATGAAATAGAAGCCTTAAAATATGCACAAGAGATGAGACTTAATAGTAAATGACCAAGAAGATTTTTAAAATAATCAAATCATCAAATAAGTAAAATAAGTTTATTTGAAAATAAAATTAAAACAATGAAAATAAACTCAATGGATGGATTGAGCAGCAATTATATATGGTTGAAGAAAGAACTAGTAAAATTGAAGATTTACTTAATGAACTGCAAACTATGTAGAAGAATAAAGAGGTGGAAAATATAAAAAAGTTGAGAAGCTCTAACACATAGCTAATTTGAGTTTTGGAAGATGAGAACAAAGAGAATAGGAAAGAGGCAATATTTGAAAGCATAGGGTGAGAATATTCCAGCAATATTGAAGATGTTATTCTTCAAGCACAGAAATTTCAATAAATCCCCAACAGGATGAAGATAAAATCCTCACCTAGATACCACAGGTAATTTCAAACTAACAAAGAAAAACAGATCTTATAATCAGCCAGGGACAAAGCATGCTGCCTGTAAAGAAATAAGAAATACAATCGGAGATACTCCAAGCCTGAATCATTGTACACAGTTATGACTTAATAAAAAATAATTAAAAAAAAAAGAAATAAGAAATACAACTAACTACTATTTTTACAGCACCAACAGTAGAATCCAGGAGAGAGTAAAGTAATATCTTTAAATGTGTTGAAAGAAAATTATTTCCATCTATACTTTTATATTCTGATAATCTATCTCTCAGAAATAAGAGTTTTTTTAATATATCATTTTTCTTTCCACTTTATTGAGGTATCTTGTATGTGTAGTAATTTCCCCTTGATTCTTCTGGGATCTACTGATTATAATGGATATTTTGGTTGGCTCTCCAATATCTAAACAAACCTTCCTGCGGTGAGTGGTGGTAATATAGGCTAAGAAATTGATTTCAATTCAAGGGTGAACCTTACTAGTCTAAATAGATTGCCCTTTGTTTTGTGATTCAGTCTGAGAAACATTGTAATATTGATTTTTATCTAATTACCTTAACTGCTATAACTGGTATGTTTACTTCTTGATTGTGTTACATTGTATGATATGCGATACATTTTTGGTGTTTCTCTTGTTTATCTATGTTTTTCTGTTTTGTGATATATGCTTTTGTTTCAAAGATTTATATTCATTTTTATTGAGTTCTTATTCCCAAACATAAAATTCACATTTTAAATTGTGTTATTCAATGGTTTTTAAAAATATATTCAGGAGATGTACACAACAACCACTATCTAATTCCAGAACATTTTTATCACTGGAAAACATAAAAGCTCTTACCCATTAGTTCCTTGCTCCCTTCATCCCCAATTCCTAGAAGGAAATATATATACATGTTTCCTTTAAAGAGTTTTATGGTATTGGCTCTTTACCTTTGGATGTTTGACCCATTTATGTGTGTGTTTAGAATTAGGGGTTCAAATTCATTCTTGTGTGTGTGGATACTCTGTTGTTCTAGCACTATTTGTTGAAAAGATTATCCTTTCCTTATCAAACTGTTTGGTACCCTTATCAAAAATCAATTGACCATATGAAAGCTATACATTAACTTCATAGTAGGGCTGAGTACATTGGATACTTTTTCTTCTGTTCTTGAGATACTTTGCTAAGAGGAATGTGTTCCAGCTCCATCCATGTAAACATGAAAGAGGTAAGGTCTCCAGATTTCTTTAAGGCTGCATAATATTCCATGGTATACATGGTATACCACAATTTATTAATCCATTCATGGGTCAATGGGCACTTGGGCTTCTTCCAATTATAGCAAAAAAATATGGGGAAAGGGGTAAGGGAGGGAAGGGGAGAGGGGAGGTTGGGTGAAGGGAGAGTAATTGGTGGGGCCACACCTACCCTGCATCTTAGAATGGTACTAACTAAATGCAGAATACAAATGTCTTCATACAATAACTAAGGCTATGTTAAACAGTTTTATGAAAATATTTCAGATTGTATATGAAACCAGCACATTGTACCCCTTGATTGCACTAATGTACATGGCTATGATTTTACAAAAAAAAAAATCAATTGACCAAATGAAAGTATTTTCTCATTTACTCTTAATTCATTACCTTGATTTTTATGTCTATCTTTTCTTCAGTACCATATAGTCTTTTTTTTTATTATTAAATCATAGCTGTGTACATTAATGCAATTATGGGGTACAATATGCTGGTTTTATATACAATTTTCATCAAACTAGTTAACATAGCCTTCACGGCATTTTCTTAGTTATTGTGTTAAGAAATTTCTATTCTACATTTAGTAAATTTCACATGTACCCTTGTAAGATGCACCATAGGTGTGGTCCCACCAATTACCCTCCCTTCACCCATCTTCCCCCCCCATACAGTATTAATTACTGTAGCTTTGTAGTAAATTTTGAAATTGGGAGATGTGAGTCCTCTAACTTTGTTCTTTCTTTTCAAGATTATTTTGGCTATTTTTGGTCCCTTGCATTTCCCTAACTTTGTCAATTTCTTTATAAAAGACAGATATGATTTTGATAGGTTGAATTTATAGATTGATCTGAGAGTCTGTCACCTTATCAATATTATTTATACATTTCAATCCATAAGCATGGTTGTCTCTCTAGTTATTTAGGTCTTCAATTTCTTTCACTGTTGTATAGTTTTCAATGTACAAGTCTTATAATACTTTTATTAAATTTTTCTAAGACTTTATTACTTTTGCTGCTATGATAAATGGAACTGTCTTTTTTTTTTTTAATTATTTTTTATTGAGTCATAACTGTGTACAATGATTCAAGCTTGGAGTACAGTGTGCGGGCTTCCCATACAATTGGAGATATTTTTATCCACCTGATTAATGTAACATTCATGATATTTTCTCATT
>CAUYRH010118434.1:0-47311 GCA_963574655.1 Perodicticus potto
AGGTCAATTTCATGTGAATTTCCTAGGCCTCAATTCCATGAATGGACTGTGTCCATTCATTGATACATTCATTCACTTTGCCCTGCAGAAGGGACTGTGTTCATTCGTTTCCTGGCCAAGGAACCCATACACCTATATATAACCCGAGACTAAAAGTCTAAAGGGGGAGATGGGGAAAGACTGGGAGAGAAACAGAGAGAGCTTTTCTCTCCCCACTTGAGTTCTCTCTCTCTACTAGGAGCTTTAGTGTTTTCCATATTCTTTTCTATAAATAAATTCTGTCTTACCACTAGAAAAAAAAATAAAGTTCAAGGTCTCTCTTTCTTGCTAGTCTATATCCGCTGGCAAGACTGGATCTTATATTATCCCTCTGAAAGAGGTAGCTATATCAACCCCACTTTATAGAGAAGGAAACTGAGGCTCAGGTCACACAGCCAGTAGGTCTTCATTAATATTTGCTGAATGAATGAATGGAGGAACTTAAGTCTATCCCATAATTTCCTTCTGTATCCCTGGAGGAACTATCCCACTGCCTGCCCCAGGAGGGAGCCCAACCCAGCTTTGGGGCTCTCTCTCTCTCCTTCTCCAGCCACCACCCATCTTGGGGTCCCAGCAGAGGGAGATTCCCACCTGTGAAATGAATACTGCCCACGACCAACATGGTTGATCTTGAAGTCCCCGGAGAAGTCGGGTAGCGTGGTTCTGCGCAGCAGTGTCTGTAGAGCCAGCAGCCCCTCCCTGGCCGCTGCGGAAAGGAAAAGGCTGGGAGTCAGCCTGGTCCACCTGACTTTCCCTCTTGCTCTAAACCTTTTAGTGGCTCCCACCTGCCCTAGGGGGAGGGGCCAACATCTTTCTTAGCATGAATTACAGTTACAGGTTATTGAACCCCAGTGGCCTGGGGAACACTTAGGGAAATCCCTGCATTTCATGTGGCTTTGTTAGGTTTGTGCCCATTTTACAGATGAGGAAATAGAATGCCTTTGCCCACAGCTCCCCTCAAGTGCTGTCTGCTTGGATACCTGGTCCTCTTTCCCGCCTCTGTGCCATCTGGCTGTGTAGAAGACACTGGAAGGATTTGGGGGACTAGAATCCTGGCTTGGATATCTTCTAGCTGAGTGACTAACAAACCTTCATTTTGTTCATCTGTCAAATCTGACAGGCTGGGCATGGTGGCTCATGCCTGTAATCCCAGCACTTTGGGAGGCTGGGGCAAGAAGATCTCTTGAGGCCAGGAGTCCAAGACCAGCCTGGGTAACATAGCAACAGTCTGTTTCTAAGGGGGAAAAAAAAGATAACAATGACAGCAATACTTTCTCATTAAGGTGGCACGAACAGTAAAGGGCATCATGTCGTAACTGCAAAGCAACAAGGGGCTTGGTGGGTTCCAAGCATTTGTGGTGCTTGGTACACAGTAGGCACTCACCAAATGCCTGGAATAGCATAGCAGGGTTTATATTATAAAAAATATGGAAAGGACCAAAATGTTCAACTTTAGAAGACTGTTACATAAACGTGGTATGTTTGCATAGTGGAAAAGGAACAAAAAACAAACCCTCCTCATTTAGGATTTCAATACAAATAGGACCTACTGTTTGTCCTGGGGTAAGAGGGATTCTGTCCACAAGGCAGGCATATGTACATGGATGGCCAGTGGCCTCCCCTTTCACTTCTTTCTAACTGGCTCTCTTACATTGCCCCTCGTCCCTGGGTAATTCCCACGGTCTTTTTACCTCACCTCCTCCTGGAAGCCTTCCCTGATTTCTCTCTCTCTACCTCTGGCCAGTCTGAGCTCCTGACAACCCTACTTGAAGGAATGCTATTATTCCATTTCACAGACAAGGCAATATGAGGGGCACATGCAGTCAGTATCCACCCGTATCCCTGAGTTCTTCCAGGGAGTGACTGTTGACCCCAGGCTGCTAATGTCTGCCTCCTTCTTCCTCTTTGTCCTGGAACTACAGAAAGTTGGCACACACAGTAGGACCAAAGTGCTGGGGAGCTGACGTCCCCCTGCCCAGGAATCTTCAATCAATTGCGGTGGGGTATAAATCCCCCAGCTCCCTTGCCATTTGGATGATGTAATCCTGAGGCTTTGTTTCAGCATATTTTAAAAAGCCTTACTTTAACACATCTTTTTTAAATTGAGGAATAACATATACAAAGTAACTAATAGGGTTGGGCACAGTGGCTCACTCTTGTAATTCTACCACTCTGGGAAGCCAAGGTGGGAGGATCCCTTGAGCTCAGGAGTTCGAGACCAGCTGAGCAAGAACGAGACTCCATCTCTATTAAAAAGAGAAAAACTATTTGGGCGTTGTGGTGGGTGTAGGCTTTCCCAGCTACTTGGGAAGCTGAGGCAAGAGGATCCCTTGAGCCCAAAAGTTTGATGTTGCTATGAGTTATGACGCCAAGGCACTCTACCCAGGGAGATAGCTTGAGATTCTGTCTCAAAAAAAAAAAAGAAGGAAGGAAAGAAAGAAGGAAGGGGGAGGGAGGGAGGGAAGGAAGGAAGGAAAAACAACTGTATGTTTATTAAGAAAATGAATGTAATAGTCTTACCACTTGTCCCTACAAAATTAAAAAAGAAAAAATAATAAAGTGCCTAATAGGCACTAAATTTAAAGGTAGTGCTAAGTAATTTTTTTTTTGTTTTTTTTTGAGGTAGAGTCTTATTTTTGTGCCCAGGCTGGGCACAAGAGAGATCCTCTTCCTTTGGCCTCCCAAGTAGCTGGGAATACAGGCACCTGCCACCACCCCTGGCTAATTTTTCTATTTTTAGTAGAGATGGGGGTCTTGCTCTTGCTCAGGCTAGTCTTGAACTTCTGAGCTCAGGTGATCCACCTGCCTTGGCCTCCCAGAGTGCTAGGATTATGGACATGAACCACCATGCCCAGCCTATAATTTTTAAATTTTTATACACCCCTGTGACCACCACTTGGATCAAAATATAGCCCATTCCAACACCCCCCAGACTCCCTCATGCTCTTCTGGGTCTCTACCTGACTCTAGAGGTGACTATGGTTCTGACTTCGAGTTTTAAGATGTGTGTTTTCAAACTTTAAAGCATTCGAACTTCAAGCATTTTCCCAGCAAAATTGCTTCAGTCCCCAGGGTGGCAGCTGGTTTAATAACACACCCTCTCCCGGCTGCCTTCTCATCTCTATCTCATGTTCTCCCTCCCCGGCAGTGTCCCCAGAATAGTCTCCCACATCAACTACTTGCTCCCCAACCTTTGTCCCTATCTGCTGGCAGGGAACTCAGCTAACACAAGTCTGTGCCCAAGTCACTCAGCTGATAGATGACAATGTCCAGACTCCCAGCCAGAGCTGCCCAACCTAGAAGGCTGTGCCACCAGGGGGAAAGTGCTCAGCCAGGGCTCCCTGCTGTGCTGGGGGCTGGGGGGCCGGGGGCACCAGCGGCAGCTTCTTACCATACTCCAGGCCCTTGTTGGTGATCCTGGCAACCAGACCAGGGTTGGCACCCAGAGACCCTGGGGTGAATGTGAGCAGCAACCCGAGCAGTACGGACGGCAGGGCCCCAGGCAAGATCCCCATTCTGGAATCCCAGTGGGTCGTGCCAGGACTGTCACAGATGTGGCTAGGCCTGGCTTCCTTAAGTAGCTAAAGCCAAGGGCTGGGGGCAGTTCCCAAGGGAGGGTGCTTCCTGAGAGCGGGAAGAGGAGGCACAGGAACTGGAACCTGCTTGCGACACTGTTGGGGTCATTCCAAAACAAGGGTCAGGGCAGGCCCTCTGGAGAGGCCACCTGCTAAGTGGAGACCTAAGAATAGGAAGGAGCCAGCCTTCAGGAGACCTGGGGGCAGGAAGGGGCTCACCGGTGTGTCCCGTGGGGACTGGAACCTTGCCTGTGCAGGTGGGGAGGAGAGTGGGCACCTCACGGGGTCGTGGATGTCACTGTTTCTCTGGCAGCAGTTTGAGGATGTCCCTAGCTGGGAGCTGTTTGCAGGGGTGGGAATTTCCCACAGCAGCAATAATTGCACCTCGGAGCTGCCAGGTGGCCCCAGGCCAGGCCTCCACCCTCACAGGGGCCGCCCCTGGGTAAGGTTCCTGCTGATGATCCAGGGTCCAGCAAAGGCCTCCAACGCTGGCCAGAGCCCCCGGGCCCCTCCTCCCAGAGGCTGTCTCTCCACTTCCACAACAGGGGCAGCTGCCGCCACTCTGGCCACCCTCCAGCCCTGTTGCAGGGAAAACACTCTCTTTTTTTATCAAGGAGGGTGTTTGTTGAATTCTAACTAAGAAAGTGTTGATTGAAAAGATTTTGGAAAACCCACAATTTGTAATCCACAGTGTCTGAAATTCTGCACAGCATGTGGTAGATAATTCCGGAAGGAATGAACACACTTTGTTTATCTTCATGGACTCTGGGGCCAGATGGCCTGGGTGTGAATCCTGACTCCCCCACTGGGTGACCCAGGGCACTCTGTGACTCAGTTCCCTCCCCTTTAGTCGGTCTGGGCCAAAGGGGAGCATGGCAGGAGTTCGGGTCAGGACACTTTCCCTGCTCCCTTCTGCTCTTAGAACACAGGGTGGGCAGTGGCTGTGTTCCCCTGATAGTCCCTGGCCTGTGGCTCCTGCTCCCACTGGGCTGGGATACCCAGACACCTTTCTTTGCTGCTTTGAGCCTGGGGATGCTAGTCCATGACTGGTTTCTTCAAGCCTGTGCCCCAACTCTATAAACAGTCCCTTCATTCAAACCCCAAGAGCGGCTGGGTGGATCACGCCTAAATCCTAGCACTCTGGGAGATCCAGGTGGGTGAATTGCTTTGGGCTCACTAGTTTGAGACCAGCCTGAATAGGGCGCCAGCTCCATATGCCAGAGGTGGTGGGTTCAAACCCAGCCCCAGCCAAAAACTGCAAAAAAAAAAGAGACCAGCCTGAGTAAGCGTGAGACCCTGTCTCTACTAAAAATAGAAGAATTGAGGCAAAAAGATTTCTTGAGCCCAAGAGTTTGAGGTTACTGTGAGATACGATGACATCATGGCACTCTACCTAGCACGACGGCTTGAAATTCTGTCTCAAAAAAACCCCCCAAAAACCAAACCCCAAGAGGGCGGGAGTTGGATTCTAGTTTCCTTCTGGACCCCGATGGATGTGATTAGCCACACCGGGCCTTTCTTCTGTACTTACTGATCTTTTGTTGCAAATGCCAGTCTCTTGCAGACAGCTTTGAATTCTTCTCCAGTCTGTAGCAGGTCTTTGAGGCAGTGTGGGACTTGGGGCTCACTCCACCCCTCTCCCTTCCTCACTTTCCCCCCAAGAAAAGAGAGGGCTGAGACCAGGACAGAAACTGTGGGGTTTAGGCAAATCTCCAGGGATGTATTATTTAAATGCAAATTCTGACTCTTCGGGATCCTCCAGGGAGCTGAGCCTCTGCCTTTCTAACAAGCTCCCAGGTGATGCCAGGATGCTGCTGACAGGAGCTGGTGCTTCAGGGAACGAGGGACTGAACGAGCTCTGAGTTTCCTCCAAGCTCAGCGATTCTATAACTCTGTTCACTCCCATTTTCAATAGTCTTCTGTGACTGTGCCCACACTCCTGGGAACACTGGCTCTTGTTGAAAGAGAATGATGTTATGAAGACCTGCAGTTCTGAATCTCTGATGGTGCTTAGTATTTACGGCAGCCCCCTCCCCAGCCCCATCACCTGCACATCTGCACAACCCACAATGTAACGACACACGACACACACAAGTTCCAAGGCAGCGCGTTTACGAAACAAAAATACTAATGTCAGTACCGAACTAGTGTGAAGAGTGTGTGACACCTACCCTTGGGGCAGGGCTGGCCTTGTTGGCATATAGCCCCCCCAGGAGGAATCTCACTTCCCATCTTTCTTCCCACCCCCTCTTTGCCTATGTAATTGGCAGCATCTAAAATCCCAGGAGTTGCCTCATTTTACTGGGTCTTTTTTTCTTTTTTTTTTTTTTGAGACAGAGCCTCAAGCTGTCACCCTGGATAGAGTGCTGTGCCATCACAGCTCACAGCAACCTCCAATTTCTGGGCTCAAGCGAGTCTCCTGCCTCTGCCTCCCAAGTAGCTGGGACCACAGGCACCCGCCACAATGCCCAGCCATTTTTTGGTTGCAGCCATCATTGTTGTTTGGCGGGCCCGGGCTGGATTTGAACCCGCCAGCTCAGGTGTACGTGGCTGGCACCTTAGCCCGTTGAGCCACAGGCGCCAAGCCCTGGGTCTTTGATAGCTTTGGGGACGCTAAGGAATTTCTGTCAAAATGACAATTTCTCAGGCAGAAGAGATTCTTTAATTTTGCCAGAGCTCACTTTATTGAATTCTCTTCCTGAATTCCAGACAGCTCTGGCTTTGTTCTTTTTTTTGCGGTTGTTGGCCAGGGCTGGGTTTGAACCCACCACCTCTGACATATGGGGCCGGCACCCTACTCCTCTGAGCCACAGGCGCCGCTCTTGCTTTTTGAGACAGAGTCTCACTTTTTTTTTTTTTTTGGTAGAGACAGAGTCTCACTTTATCACCCTCGGTAGAGTGCCATGGCATCACACAGCTCACAGCAACCTCCAACTCCCGGGCTTAGGCGATTCTCTTGCCTCAGCCTCCTGAGTAGCTGGGACTACAGGCACCCGCCACAATGCCCGGCTATTTTTCTGTTTTTGCAGTTTGGCTGAGGCCGGGTTTGAACCCGCCACCTTCGGTGTATGGGGGCGGCGCCCACTGCTCTTGCTTTTACAGATGAGGAGACAGTGATCTAGAGAGGGAGAAGGACTGGCCCAGGCCGCGCTGTGAGCCAGTTACTGAACCGCGGAGGATAAGCCCAGTGACTTCTGGCCTGCCAGATGCTTTGCGTCTTAGAGTCAGGCCCAGGCAGGCCTGGATCATATTTTGAGAATCATTGACATAATGGCTTTGGGTCGTGCAGATGTTGGTTTAAATCTCAGATCATTTGTAGAATAAATGTTTATTGATTACCTACTATGTGGTAGGCTAGAATGTCGCTGCAGTATAGACAGAATTGTATTTATTACCTTTGATGCTACTCTGATACTCCTGTTCCCTGTACCACAGGTTTCACATGTGCTTGATTCTCATAGCAACTCTATGTGGTAAGTACTGTTATGATGTTCCCTATACAGAAGAGAAAAGTAAAGACCAAAGAATTAAGTAAACTGTCCAAGGTCACACAGCGAGTAAGCAGCAGAGCTGAGATTTGAACCCATGGTGTCTGGGACCACAGTTGATGCTCTTAAGCACTGTGCCATGAGCTCACCATTTATACCTCTGATTCCTCCCAATGACCCTACACCAAAGAAGATAGCATGGCTTTCTCACTCCTTTTCAGAGAAGAAATAGAGGACCAGAGAGGTTTGCACCATCATGCAGCTCAGGGGAAGAGTGGGGGTTACTGTCTGAAACTAGGGTCAGGTGACTCCAGAGTTTAGGCTCTGAACACTGAGCTGAGCCACCTAGGGCAGGCCAGCCACATTATATCTCTATAGACTCCTCATCTGGAAAACAAGAGCCACCCTGTCTACCCCTGGAAGTTATCGTTGGGACTAACTGGGTTAGTAAACCCGAGGAGATGGACCCAGGGCAGGGCCCCGCATGGCCACTAGTGGGAAATTACAAAAGGGTGAACACGTGATTAATCTTCCTGTGACCCTCCCTTCTCTTCCGCCACTGGGTACCCTTCCCTCATATTTCATAAATCAGCATTTCCAATATGCCAAGAGACAGTGTTCGCTCTGGAAGGGAAGCTGCTGTAATAGTGAGCTTTCAGGCAATTTAGAGTGGACAATTCCTTTTTTTTCCCCCTTTAATTTCTTTTGCCACTTTATTGACATGTATTTCACAGACCATGACTTTCATACAGTTCAGTGGTTTTTAGCATATTCACAGAGTTGTGCAACTATTACCACAATTCTAATTTTAGAACATTTGCGACACCAACAAAGAAACCCCCATTCACATTAGCAGTCATTTGGAACAGACAATGTTTAGCCTGAAGGGAGAAGCTGCTCAAACAGTGGTTCCAGTGGCAGCTTGGCAGAACATCTGGAGTGAGCTGGAGAATGCTTCTCAAATCCTAGCCCAAGAACAACGGCCTTTTCTCCGCCACTAGAGAGAAGGTCCCAGGCACAATGTGTTCCTCTTACCAACCTTAAGGTCCAAGAAATAAGTGAAGTTTTTTCTGTAGAGAGTGGCGCGGGGGCTGCCAGGATGTTTTGGAAAGTTGGGGGCAGGTGTAGGAGGAGCCAACTATCTCCCAAGAGAAAGATGGGGCAGGAAGTGAGGGTGGGGAGGGGGAGGGCAGGGCTGTGTTTCAGTGTCTCCTAGTTATTCTCCCCACCGCAGCCAAAGGGGTCTTTTAAAATCTGAGTTGGATTGTGACATTTTCCTGCTCAGGACTCTCCAATGGCTTTGCTTATGTTTTGGAGTGAAACTCAAGAGTCCTTAGGAGTCTTCATGGCCTCCCAGCCTCAATCCATGCTGTGCTTCCCTTTGCTCTCTTCTTCAGCCTTGCTGGCGGCTCTTCTGGTCCTATTTGGGTCCTCCACTAACCTCTGCCAAATGTAAAAATGTGTACTCTCCTGGTGGACAAATTAGAGAGATCTTTGCTTCCTCTGCTGAATTCCTTCCTTCCTTCCTTCCTTCCTTCCTTCCTTCCTTCCTTCCTTCCTTCCTCCCTTCCTTCCTTCCTTCCTTCCTTCCTTCCTTCCTTCCTTCCTCCCTTCCTTCGCAACTGAACACAGCAGTCATGCTTTAACCATGCCAAGACTCTAAACAGACAAGATTTAAAAATCTGGCTCAGCGCCTGTGGCTCAATGGGCTGAGGCGCCAGCCACGTACACCTGAGCTGGCAGGTTCGAATCCAGCCCGGGCCCACCAAACAACAATGACGGCTGCAATCAAAAAATGGCCAGGCGTTGTGGCAGGCGCCTGTAGTCCCAGCTACTTGGGAGGCGGAGGCAGGAGACTTGCTTGAGCCCAGGAATTGGAGATTGCTGTGAGCTGTGATGCCACAGCACTCTATCCAGGGTGACAGCTTGAGGCTCTGTCTCAAAAAAAAAAAAAAAAAAAAAAAAAGATTTGAAATCTGGGAGAAGTTGAAAGAGCATAGGCTCTGATGTCAGATAAGATTGGAATTTCAGCTCTGCCACTTGCCAGCTGTGTGATCTGGGGAGAGTAATTCAATCTAAAAGTATTGAACAATTCCCACCTTGGGGTAAGGAGAGTGTCATTATGATCAAGTGAGATGATTCATGTGCTGTGCTTGACTCCTGTGTTTGATCAATGGCCCTCTCTTCCTGTGTGGCCCCAGAGCTTCTACCTCCATTTAACAGAGAATCAATGATGTTAGCAGAAGTGTGTGCATTTTTCTTTAAGAAGAAAATAAGATAAATATCGTTTCTATGCCTTTGCTCACTACAAATGCTTCTCTCCATTTTTACCATTGCCAACCTGGTTGAAGTCTGAACAACAACAGATTTATAATTTATACCCGTCCTCTTCCACTCTTGCCCTTCTGATGCTTTCAGAAGTCACAACAAAATATTTTAAAAACTATATCTTGCCATGTCATCTCCCACTCCACCATCTGTATCAAATCCTGCCAAAGTACTCTTGTTTATTCTTCTGGTCTCAGACCAAATGCCAACAGCTCAGAGAGGCCTTCCAGGACTCAATCAGTTTGAAGCCCAAAGCTCTAAAGATGCATCTAAGGGTTTGAGATAGCCCACTTAATGTCCCAAGTCAGGCAATGGCCCAAAGCCCCCAAGGAAACTCACCATAAATCCAAACAGTCTGGGCTGGTGATCTTGCTTCTGCACTGGGCCAGGAGAGTCACGGGGCAGTAGTAATTGCACCCAAAGATGTGATCGAAGCTAAAAGCTCAATGGTCTCTGTCACCTGACCCAGTGTTCTGCTTTCGGCGTAATGGCTAGGAAGAGAGTCTGGACTAAGGGAGTCATCACCACAGAGCC
Organism: Perodicticus potto; assembly: GCA_963574655.1. NCBI lineage: Eukaryota > Metazoa > Chordata > Mammalia > Primates > Lorisidae > Perodicticus > Perodicticus potto. The sequence continues at coordinate 9,965 of CAUYRH010118434.1, forward strand.
CAGGTGTGGGGCAGGGAAGACAGGCTGTGCAGGACAGCTATTAAACAGCGACACTGTGTGGTGGTGGCGGGAGCAACAGTCCCAGCTGATTGACAACTGTACCAGCAAAAGGCTGTACAGAACCACCATTCAACAGCGACACCACGTGGCAGCCCAGTGGCATATATATTCTCTAGACTACATGGCGTTAGGAATTTGGATTAAGAAAATCCCAAGGACACTTCCAACAATGAGACTTCCTGCTAATGTAGGCATGTGGGGACTTCAAGAGATTAATTACAGAAATAAAAAGAAGTGATTGTATCTGTGCTATACTCTGCTGCTGCAGGCCACACTGGTTACAGCCAATGAATAAATAAATGAACAAACATAAAAAAAGAAACAATACCAGTACACAGAATCCACAAGGGGGAAAAACAACAGGTTATTCTTTTTTTCTTTCTTCTTCTTCTTTTTTTTTTTGTGAAGCATATAGGGAAATATCGTGGTTACAACTGAAACACAATTTCTGGGGAAAACGTGCACACAGCCTTCACCTTTGAAAGAAGCTCATAATCCCTAAAATCATACCACACACTTTTCCAGTGAGCAAAGTTCTCCACATTTACATCGTTTCTGAGTATAAGTTCAGAGAAGTTTGTGAGGGGTTTCTTAGTGAAGATCTAGAGAGGAGTCCCTGGAGAAAGGCGGCCTGTGCCTCATGGTCCATCAAGAACAGGTGCTGTGATAGCCTCCAGCACCCCCCGCGACTTCAGTCATGATGAACATCTGCACCGAACAGCAGGAAATTCTAGGGAGAGAGGGTAGGTGCTGTCAGCACTTGGAGGTGCACCCCTGGTTTGTGGGTGTGAGGCTGCCAGGGTTTTAAAAGGGAAACTTTGGGAGGCTGCCTATGGAGCAGAATGAGGGGTGCCTGCCCAGGGAAAGCCCAGGGCTGGTGGTGGGGGCCCTCTGGGTCTGGTCATTGGGGTTTGCACATCAGCAGCTGCTGATGCTAGTGGATCTGTCAGCAGCGTCTCTGGCAGAAGCTTGCTTCCAGGCGCGGAGACCCCTGGGCTGTTTTGGAGGCCTTCGTTCATCATTGCTGCCTCATGGCAGCTCAAGAGAGCTCTTGTTCCAATCAAGGCTGCAAAACCACTTCTCTTTGCTCCATTGTGTCCTTCACTCGGAATTTCCAGAAACAAAGAAATTAAATTGTGCCATGGGGGTCTAAATTTTCTTTTTTTTTAATGGATGAACTTAGTAAAATGTGGGAAACATGGAGAATGTGTTTCCTCTGCTCCCTGGCTATTTTTAAAAACTGGGGCTTGATTGATGATATCGATGGTAAGGGGGAGTGAGGAGGGTGATGTGGAGGCTTCTCATGAGGGTCATGAGTTATTGGGAAAGCCCTTGACCGAGGTAAGGTTTGCCGTGCTGGGGGATGGTTTTGTTGCAAAGATAACAGCTTTGTTGGGACATGCTGGAAACTAAGAGAAGAAAGTGTGCTAAGGAGAGGGGTCAATGTCAAGTGCCGATGGAGGTCAGACTGGCCAGAAGCCACAAGGAAGCTTCTGTGCTGGGCCTAAATCTGCCAGACACTGACTATATGTGCCTAGCATGATCATGGGTGCAAAAGAAGGCATGTGTTTGACATGTATTTGCAAAATATTTAAATGCAGCATGTCTGTAATCCTAGCACTCTGGGACGCTGAGGTGGGTGGATCATTTGAACTCAGGAGTTCAATACCAGCCTGAGCAAGAGCGAGACCTCATCTCTACTAAAATAGAAAAAACTAGCCAGGTGCTGTGGTGGATGCATATAGTCCTAGCTACTTGGAGGTTGAGGCAAGAGGATTGCTTGAGCCCAGGAGTTTGAGGTTGCTGTGAGGTATGATGCCTTGGCACTCTACTCAGGGCAACAGAGTCAGACTGTGTCTCAAAAAAAAATTTTTTTTTAAATGCACTCACCTTTTAAGAAGCTCTTTGAGTTCCATTTTTGTCAAGCGTACTGTGGGAATGAGGCAGTGATGGTTCAAAGTTGGGAGCCTGGCTTTGAAACTGGACTTCATTTCATACTGTGTGGCTTCCCTGAGCCGTGGTCTTTCTACTCTGTTTATTAACAGCACCCACATCCCAGGGTTATTGTGAGAGAGGAAAGCACTTGATACATGGCTCGGCATAAAGGAAGCGTTCCAGCAATAGGTCAGCATCGTGGGAGATTTGTCCAAAGGGACACGTTGCACACTCACCTGTCGAGACTGAAACATCAGGTTGTACAGCTGGACTTGGTCAGGCATCGGGAGAGGGAAACCTTTCTGCAGCCACTCTGTGATGGAGAAGAGAGGTGAAGACTGGGGTTTGGGAGGAGGCCAGAGAGCCAGGGTAGGCAGCCCCTGGGGACCTGCGTGCTGGCCTACAGTGGGGTCTCGGCAGGGGTGCAGGTGCCTGAAAGGAAGGCTGCCCTGGAGTCCACACCTCCCCTCTGCTGTTCTTCATCAGCTCCAAGCTCACTTCCAGGACTTGTGTGGACCTCTTGCCCATGACCCTGCTGAGGGTGCAGCCCTCCCAGTGTACAGTACATCTGTGTGTAGGCCACGGGCCAGCTGCTTGCAATGGCGGGGGCAGAGCATGGACGTGTGATTACGGGTATCTATGTGCATGTGTGCACGAACCCCCTCAATGTAGGATGAAGGCAGAGACGGCCAGGGTCAGCTCCCCTCCCATTCTGATGTGGAACTCTGAAAATTCTTAATTTGAACCTAGTCTCCCAGGTCATTAGGAAGCTACGTTTGTCAAGGGAGAAAAATGGATCATGTTCTATATAATAATTTGTTGCATTAATTTTGAATTTCTAAACATCCTAGTCACACAGGCCTCTATTGTACTGATGCCCCTGGCTCTTGAGGGTTAGGGGCAAGCCTGCCTAAAGCTCTTCAGGCTAGCAGGAGACTCTCTGTCCTTTTCCCAGAGTTGGAAAAAGACTTCTCGGCTTCAGAGCCAAGATCACACCTGAGCTCATATCATATCACACAAAGGCTCTTGCCTGCTGTGTGACCTGAGGTAAGTCGCTAGACCATTCTGATCTTCCATTGCCTCCCATGAAAAATGAGCCTTTGTCTCATGGGGCTGCTGTAAGGACTGGATACATGATGCAGGAGTGTGTGGTAGGAACTCAGCCCACTGGTTAGGTGACATTTAAGGTTCACTTGCGGTGACTACCCCCCAGGTCTTACAATGGGGGATGGGTATCAGGAGCCTCTAGGTAATCAACCTCAACCTCTTTCCCCATGATTCAAAATCAATAGTTTCTCCAAAGTTCCTTACTGTTAACCTTGGGAAGCACCAGTGTGGGCATGACATAGTCCATGACAGTCTGCAGCAATTCAACCTGAGAATCAGAAGAAGAGTAAGACCCATGTCATCAGGGCACCTCGGTATTAGCCATCCTCCGAATCCTCCCTTCCACCCAGTGGGGCTCAGAGACCTCACAGCTGGGAAAACTGCTGAGAGGTAGACACACATGATGATGTGAAAACCTGGCAACCCGATCAAGGTCACAGATATGACTTCTTTTGCTCTAATGGTCCCAGATGTAAAGCATGTTCTAAATTGTAAGGTGCAAGGCCTCATACCTTGTGACGATGATGAGGAAGGTTACCAGAGGGTATTTAAATGTGAAACCTTGGTTAAAAAATGCATCCTCAGCTGGGCATGGTGGCTCATGCCTATAATTCCAGCAGTTTGGGAGGGCAAGGTGGGAGGATTGCTTGAGCCCAGGAGTTTGAGACCAGTCTGGACACATAGTGAGACCCTGCCTCTATAAAAACTAATAATAAAAAATATAGGCATGGTGGTGCATGCCTGTAGTCCCAGCTACTCAGGAGGTTGAGGCAGGAGGATTGCTTGAACCTGGGAGTTGGAGGCTACAATGAGCTTTGATCGTGCCCCTGGGACTCCAGCCTTTGTGACAGAATGAGACCCTGATTCTAAAGGAAAAAAAAAAAGCATTCTCTCAGACATTGCAGGGTAGAAGGCAAACTGAATCCACCTTTTTGAGGGTGGTTTGGCAATGTTCATCAAAAGCCTTAAAAATGTGTGTGCTTTTTGGGTGGCAAACATGCCTCCAAGGCATTTATCCTAAGGAAATCATAGGGCATAGGGAAAAATTAGATGCAAGGATGCTTACCAAAGTGATAAATTTTACCAACACAATAAATTAAAAGCAACCCACATGTTGAACAATAGGGAAATCACTTGGGGGAAACCATGATACTTTGGTACTAAAAAATATTACACAGCTGCTAAGAATGATAGGCCTGGCACAGTGACTCAAGCATGTAATCTAAGCCCTCTGGAAGGCCAAGGCAGGTGGATTGCTTGAGCTCAGGAGTTCAAGACCAGCCTAAGCAAGAGCGAGACCCCTGTCTCTAAAAATAGCCAGGTGTTGTGACAGGCACCTATAGTCCCCGCTACTTGGGAGGCTAAGGCAAGAGGATTGCTTGAGCCCAAGAGTTAGAGGTTGCTGTGAGCTTCGATGCCACAGCATTCTTCTGAGGGTGACAAAGTGAGACTATCTCAAAAAAAAAAAAGAAATATAATTATCAACACAGATATTTGTAATGTATTTTCGAGTGAGAAAAGCAGGCCATAGAAACCACATAATTCCATCTTTTTAATGAAATAGGTATAGCAAAAAATCAGGAAGCATATGCCCCAAATTATTAACTAAGTAACAAAAATATGGATGGTCTTTATTTTGCAAATCTGTAGGTTCTGATTCCTGTGCATATGTTTTGCTTCAGTAAAAAAATAAAAAAATTCAGAAATAGTGTAAAACTCTCAAGATAACTGCATGCGGTGTGACTCTTATATCTTGTAAATATATGTGTTTTTGTTTCTGGAACAATTGAGTTTCCTTCCCTGGGCTATAATTCCAGGGCCTCACCAAATGTAGTGCCCTCCTTCCTACAAATTCTGGGAACTTAAAATTTTTATTTTCTGTGGAAGCAGATCCCCAAGAGAGCTTTGGCACCAGTAAATCTATGAAAATGCAATGAGGTTGTATTTGGTCCTCCCATTTGTTGTAACCTTATTAGGTGGAAATGGCTGGCTGGATTTGTATTGGTTTTAGAGGGGACTCTGAAACTGGTTGGCTTACAAGGCACTCACTTGGTGGGGAATTTGAGGGGCATCTCAGGGATCTAAGGAAGTATTCTACAGAGCCGTGGAAATTGGGCTTCAAGCAGAAGCCCACTGGAAGATTCAGGCCAGTGTAGTAAGACCCTGGACAGAATTAACACATCATGGTGTCTGATGTAAGATGAAAGTGTGGATGCTCTGGTTAGTGGTGAACAGCACGGGCAACTACTTACTCCTTCCCCTGGCATCTCCTCCAGTGCCGCCATAGACGGGCAGGCCTACTTAAGGATGGGCAGAGATTCCCAAGGGGTGGTGGAATCATCCACATGGGCTGGGGTGACCCTGCTTCTCCCCTCCCACCGGCTTTTCCTTTCTCCCTCTCAGCCAGTGGCCGTTCATTCAGCTGCTCCCTCCAGCCCCCAGCAGGCATCCTGGCAGTTCCTCCCTCTGCACACACAGCAAATCTCCTACCAGGTTCTACCCAGACCTACTTCCAAAACCTGTCTGCAGTCTACCATCTTTCTCCCTCTTCTTGGCAGAGTCCTAGTTCTCACCATCTCACACCAGCCTCTCCAATGACCCTGCTGGTCTGTAACCCACTGCCCCTATCCCAGCCAGGGGGAGCTTCTGTGAAGATGGAAATCAGACCCCATCCCTCCCTGCAAGGTCAGCACACTGGGCACTCTCTGAGGCCCTGGGTGAGCCAGCCCCTTTCCATGTCTCACCACATTAGCTTTCTGCATTCCCCAAACATGCCACACTTGTTCCCACTACAGGGCCTTTGTCTCTGCTGGTCCCTCTCTTAGTTCCTTCTCATCCTTCAGCCCCCCAAAGTATCACCTCCTCAGAGAGGCCTTCCACGATCACATCCTCTAGTCTGGTATTTTTCCACTTTTTAAAAAATCTCATGGCACACTTGAACCTATAGTTAAACTTTCACAGCACACTTAAATGATGTTGATCAAAAAATAAAAGCATAATGGGTGGTTCCTGTGGCTCAAAAGAGTAGAGTGCTGGCCCCATATGCTGGAGGTGGCAGAATCAAACCCATCCCCAGCCAAAAACTGCAAAAGTAAATAAATAAATAAATAAAAGCGTAAAAAAACAAAAGAAGAATATACTTACCGTGCTTTGAACTTCTTTGGAAAATAATTTAATTAATGATCTTTAAACATTTTTGTGGCACACCTAAGGTCCTCTTACAGCAGACCGGTTGAAAATCACTGTTCTAACCCTTAATTCTCCCCGTCCCTTTCTAGCCCATGCCCATGTTGTTTTTCACAGCTCATGTGACTGTGACTGAAATGACATCCGTTATGACATCCGTTTCCATTGGTCTATCTCCCCAGCACCAGGTAGGGCAGGCGCTGAGAGGCGTCGCTTCCCTGCTGTGTTCATCAGCGTAACTCCACACCTGAACAGTACCCAGCACACCACGGGTGCTCGGTAAAGTCATTAATTTGTCCAGTCAGCAAACATTTGTTGGGCAGATTTTTCCGTACAGGATGGTACACGTTTAATCTCATTTGAACCTCCCTATGCCAACTCAGGTAGGGAAAGTCTGATATTCAGAGAAGGGAAGTGACTTACCCAAGGCCCTGCTCAGGTCTCTCTGCCCAGGGAGCTCCTCCAACTATTAATTCACAACTGAATTATATGCAAATGAACCTAAATAATGCCACAAGGCGTTTAAGGTCCCCCAGATCAGGAGAAGGAAGGCACCCCCAAGGGCTTCAGACTTACCGGGAAGGGGTTAATAGTCGAGTGCCTCAGTTCCAGGAGCAGCCTGGGATAAGGGGAAGAGGAGAGTGAGCCAATTGCCTGAGCCCAGTGAGAACCCAGCTGCTGGGGCGAAGGGCTCCACTCTAGCAGATATTGCCTGGTTTGCCCACCCCTCTTTCCTCTGGTCACCGTCCCCATTTTTCCTTTGGGGACTCTGCACCTTCCCTACAGAAACTTCCCTGCTGTTGACTGTCTGGCCTGAACTGAATGAAGCACAGGGTCCAGCTCTCCTGCCAAAGTAATCACTGCAAGGATGGACCTGTGACCATTGCTGGGTCCTGGACTTCTGCTAGGAATATTGGGAATAAGGTACTCTCTTTTCTCAAGAAAAATAAGGAAGTGACTATCTTCCCACCACTTGGTGACAGCCTGGTAGGGAATAAAGCCAGCAGAGGACAGCAGAACCAAAAGATGGAGAAAGTCTGATTCCAAAGGACATCAAATGAGCACCTGGGTCCACCCTTGCCTGAAACCCTTGGGCTTTTCATTTGCCTGAGCCAAAAAACTATCTCCCCCCTTATGGCATTATGGTATTTTAACAGTGATCTCTGAGAAAAAGGGGAAAACATGGCCATTTTTTAAACTCCTGCTATTCACTGTGTTGGGTGCTTTATTCCACTTAATCACAGTCCAAGAAGCAAGTGCCACCAAACTGTCATCTTACAGATGAGGAGACTGGATAAGCAACTGTTCAAGGTCGCACAGCTGGCAATTAGCAAAGCGGGACCTCAGACAGGTCTCCCTGAGGCCAAAGCCAGCCATGGTTGTCTCCAACAAACATTCTGCCAAGTTTAAAAACTTGCTCCTGCTCCCCAAGAGACAGTAGCCCAGGATTCCCGCCCCAGGATTGTCATACCCCATCCCCCAACCCTCCTTATATTTCAGAAAGTCTGTGTTCTGCCGACACCCAGCTGTATCCTCTCCGGCTCCTCTACAGGAAAGGCCCACGGGTGTTTCAGAAAAAATGAAATCCCACATGTTTCTAAAGCAGTAACACTTGTCACAAGGATGCCAGGAGAAATGAGCCCCATGTAAACCTCAGGAGCCGGCCGCAAGGTCAGGAAGGACAGCTGTGCGCCGAGAGAAGGCAAAAACGGGCAGGGAGGTGGGCTGGGATTCCAGGTAAACAGCTTGAATGTGATGCCCACCTTACCTGCAGGTTGGGGCCGGTCACCTCTACTCTGCGTGTCTCCTGCTCTCTCTCTCCCGCTCTTTGCCTCCGCCTCTCTGAGTGTCTTTTCAAAGTTTCTCCCCATCTGGCTCTGTTTCTCTTTTTTCTCTGTCTCTCCCTCCATGTCTGTATTTCTTTCTTTCTGTGTATTTCTCTTTCTCCTTCCCTCTTGCTTACTGCGGATTTATTATATCCCTTAAAGGGTTCTACACACTTCATTATTAAGATCTCATTTCTCCTCACAGTGATGCTATTGGCTAAGAATAATTTGGGGGCTGGTTTTACAGCCAAGGAAACTGGGGTTTGGAGCATTCTGGTGCCTGCCAAGGTGAGCTGCTCTTCAAACGCAGGCAGCCTCCAGGGCAGGGTCCGCCCTCCTAACCACAATCTTCACTGCTGGATTCAAGCCCAGGTCACATGGGTTCCAGAGTTTCCCAGACGGGGATGGTTGCTGAAGTCCTCAGGATGTGGTGAGAAGAAGCTGAAGTGGGATTTCCAAGTGCATGGAAGGCCGTGGTATGGGCGGCTAGGCACCGTGTGGCTCGCTGTGGCCCATCAGCTGTCCCTTCCCAGGTGTGGGCTGTGCTAGAACTGATGGTGTGCCAGTAAGCAGGACCTTCAGTGCTAAAACTGGGACCCTCCTGTGCAAACTGGGATGATTGATCACCCTGCACTGTGTGACCGTGGGCAAGCCGCTTTGTCTCTGAGCATCAGTTTCACTGACTGCAAAATGGGGATATTGTGCTCACTGTACACTGAGGGATGATGGGAACAGGAAGGCAACCACACAGTGCTATGTATATTGTAAGACCATTGCTACCCCATGGACACCGAGAGTGGATGGGCAGCCCCTTTGTCCCCACAGGGTCACTTACCTATTCAACTCGAGCTTTCCAACAAGCCTGTTGTGTGTGGCATTAATCTCCAAAGAAGCGTTCGTGTTCTGCAAAGCAACAACCCAGGTGAAGGGCCCCACCCCAGGGGCTTGGACTCTCCCCGTCCTCCAAGACAAGGAAGGTCAGCTTTATAAAGGCTTGGAAGGGTAGCCCACAGCACTGGGTCAGACTCACAGAGCCCGAGGACTGGGAAGACTTCCTTGGGCCGTGTGGCTGTTGAGTTCCTATTGTCAGCCAATTTCCATTTTCTCTGCCTCCCCCCCTTTCTGGGGTCATTCCAGAGTCCCAGGTCACTCCTGGAGGAGCTGTGTTAAGACAGACCTCAGGGCTGGAGTCTGGGCCAGCTCTGTTCTCACAAGCACCTACTTATAGATTCATCCAAAAAATATTTTTTGAAGAAGATGACTGAGGTTTCTACCTCAGCTCTCCTGTGCAGTCTGTGTGACTTTGGTGACCCCTCGGACCCTATTCTATCTGCAGAGTGGAGATAACAGGTCCAAGCTTCAGACTGGACATGCTTGCCAAAGGCCTCTAAATGCCTCCATGAGGGGATAGAGTCTGGTCCACATCCCCAGTGGCCATAGTCGGTGCCACCAAATGTTAGCAGAGTGACGGGGTGGTCAAATGAATGATCTCACAAATCAATAGTAGAGTGAAAACCTGGATGAAGGATTACAAAAATACATAAATGAAGAAATAAACAAAGAGAGGCAAGGATGAATGAATGAATGAACAAATGTACAATTGAAAAAGGGCATAAGTAAATGAATAAACGGGTGATTGAATAAATGCATGCACGTAGGAACCAGAAAGGGTATAGAACATTTCAATGATCTAATGAATGCTTGAATGAATTATTACTGATAATTGAAAGAACAAATGAATGAAAGAGCAAATACACAAATGTGTAATTGAATGACTAAAGATGTAAGTGAATGAACTGACAAAAGTACGGATTTAAAGCAAACGTGGAGTGAATGACAAATTGAGTGAATGAATAATCGAATTAACAACTAAACAAATGCGCAAATGAATGGCTGGGTGGATGAATGCTGGCAGGGGCCAGAGCAGTTGAGTTGCTCTGGTCTCAGGCCCTGGAGTCACACTGTCCAGATTGGAATCCAGGCAGGATTGACACCCAGTCTCTTAACCCCAAGGACAGTGCTCTGGGCACTACCCAGGACGCCCCATCTGCCCGCACTTAGGAACAGCTTACCATGCTAAGCAGGAAGAGGGAAGCCAGGGAGCCATTAGGGAGAACAGCAAAGGCCTCGACGTCCAGGATAGGGGTGAGGAGAAGGCCGGAGGGCTGCATGGACACGTGTGGTGGGGAGGAGATTGAGAGGGCAAGGTTCACGTTCATGTTGGGGAACATCTTGGCCACCTACAGCCCCCAGGGGGGACAACCAATAAAAAGGGTAGTTTTTGGTAAAACGTCTCCAAATCATGTTTTGCCCTGCCCCTACTTTAAACAGCTCCAATAGCTTCCCATTGCTCTGAGAATAAATTCTAAGACTGTACAGTCTGGCACCCTCCCAACCTTGCCCTACCCATCTCTACTCCTTGTCCTCAATCTCTGGCCACGTGGACCTCTCAAACACAACAGGATTTCTTGCCATTTAAAACCCTATGCACTTTCTCTTCCCTCTTGTTGAATGCTGTTCACCCATTTTTACCTAGCGTGGCTTTCTCCCTTTCTTCAGGCCTCAGTGTCATCTCTTCAAAGAGCAGATTCAGGAGAAATTAAGGAGGGACTTGGTGACTCTCCTCCATCTTTCCTACCCACTGATCCTTCCCTAGGTGAAACCTAGTCTGAGTAAAAATAATGTGACTTCTATATAAATGTAGCTTCAAGACAATACCCCTGGGTACTCCTGCCAGCCATACCTCAACCAGTACTTCTTTGTATATAAATTTAGGGGAGGTACCACCACTGGAGAGGCTGTTTTGAATAGAATGTATCCCTCTAATTCATATACTGGAGCCCTAACCCTAAGTGTGGCTGTATTTGGAGATGGGGCCTCTAAGGAAGTAACTGAGGTTAAACTAGGTCATAAGGACAGGGCCCCGATTCAATAAAATTAGTGTCCTTTTAGAGCACCAGAGAGCTCTCTCCCACACCTCCCATGCATGCACTAAGGAAGGCTGTGTGAGGAGGATACAGTCAGAAGGTGGCCATCCACAAGCCAGGAAGAGAGCCCTCACCAGAAACTGAATCTGCTGGCACCTTCACCTTTCAGACTTTCGGTTTAAGGAACTACGAGAAATAAATTTCTGTTGTTTAAGCCTGTGGTATTTTTATGGCAGCCCATGCGGATGAAGACAGAGGCCTTCCTCAACCATCTTGTCTAAAGTAACCTCATCAATCTGTTGGTTTTACTGATTATTGATGTACTTGAATGACATTTTTCTCTCCACTGGACTGGGAGCTCTAGAAGGGCGGGAATATGATCTGTTCTGTTGGGTTCCCAACACAGGGCTCCAGGCACATGATGGGTACTAAAACATATTTACTAAATGGATAAGAGTCCATATCCACCTTACGCCTGGTGGCCTGGGCACTTGGAGCCTTTCTCGCTGCTGGGATAGGCTGCATAAAGCCACTTCCTCTCTCTCATGCTAGGTTACCTCTGGATGGGGCACAGGGACTGTCTCACCCAGGTCTCTCATCCAGTCTCAGCAGAGCCCAGTCCTTCCTTCCCCAGAATCCCCTTGAGCTGGCTGAGTGAGCCCCTCCGTACCTGGGGCAGGTAGGTTCCAAAGAATTTAGTTGTCAGTCGGAATCCGGATTCCTCTGGAATCTGCAGCAAGAGAAGAGAAAAGAAAAGGCTCTTGGGGCATTATGTTGTAGATGGAGACCGAATATACAAATGGCAATGGCCAGATCAGGCGTGACCAAAGGACACTGACCACAGCCTCTGTGGCAGCCAGCTGGGAAAGCAAAGCACAACTCCTGCAGCAGGTGGCTCAGAGTGGCCAGGATATACAGGCAGTAACACTTGGCTTGCCTCCTTCTTGCCTGTGCGAAAGCCCAATATGCCCTCAGACCAATCATGTAGGATGCCCCACCTTCAGTCAGCCCGCCTCTGGTGCCGCATGCTGGACGAGAGAGCCGGACCCATGGCTGGTGCTGAGTGTTAGCTGTCATGTTTATTGCGTGCTCAGTGCCTCTCATGCTTTCATTTCATCCTTGTGACACCTCCCACCATCCCGAGGGAGATACTGTTACTGGTGTTTTATAGACAGGGAAGCTGAGCTTCTGAGAGTTTGAGTAACTGCCCCCAAGTGATCTGACTAGAAAGGGGTAGGGCTAACATTTGAGCGTTGGCCTGGCCAACTCTAGAGTCAACACCCAATCTTCCCCATGAACAGAACTTCAAATGCAGAAGCGCTGCTGGACTCTGAGTCCAGTGCTCAGCCTGGCCTTACCATGTTATCCATAAGGATCAGTTTCAAGACTCCAGCTTCTTGGTACACAAGCCCTGCTGTGTTGAAGAAGTATTCTGAGAGGCCCAGGTACACCATGCGGTCGTAGTCAGTGGGAAACTCCATCGCTGGTGGGGCATAGGGAGGTGGGATGGGGTTGGAAATCCTGAAAAACTCCCCCTGGGGGTAGAGGCAATAGAGTGAGCCCAGGCATCCTTCAGGAATTATATTCAACATCTGCATCCCAGGAATAAATGGTCTGAGGACACCGGTCACACACAAAGGAAAAAGCAATGACCAAGAACTAATGATAGCATCACACTTCCCAGGTGCTAATTTCTAAGAGATTTTCATATCAACCCTGGGAGAGGGTGTAATTACATTCGTTTTACAGGAGAGAAAGGAGGCACAGGAGGTGAAAGGACTTGTCCAAGGTCACACAGCTGATTAGTGGCAGAGCCAGGAACTGAACCTGGGCATCCATTGAGCACTCCATTGGCTCAGCTTCAACCTTGCTAATAAGCAGAGAAATTCTATCAGGAGAGCAATGGAATTCTGTTTGTTTGTTTGTTTCATCTATAAAGTTAGCAAAATTTGAGAAAAAATAAATTGCTTTAAGTGTTGTTTGTGTTAACTGATGCTGTCCAACTTTTGGTGAGTGTTCTAGGCTTTTTTATATTGTGTAGGAAGAGCAATTTGGCAACATGTTGCAAAAGCAGATCATTTATTGAGTTAAAGAATAATGTTGAGGTTAAAAAGGCAAATTAGAGATGGATACATATGGTAGGCTACTACTTAAGTAAAATTTAAAGGCCCATAAAAACTAAAACAAAAACAAAAACACGCAAGCAAGAAGTATACACACAGATGACGTCATCAGCATGGTCACCTGGGGTGGGGCAGGTTTGTAGAGCACTGCCCAAGGGGGCCTCAGCTCCTTATTTCTGCAATGTTTCAATTTTTCAGAAGCGAATAGGACAAAATGTTAACATTTCTTAAATCTGGGCAGTAGGTACTTGGACATGTGTAACATTCTCTGTACTTTTGAATCATTTCATTGTTTAAAATCAACGAACCTGACACCCATAGTATGAAATATGCAACTCTTAAAAATCATATGTACTTGTGAACTGATCAGGAACCACATTCATTGCGTATTTTTTAGTGAGAACAGCAAGTGGAAGAACAGTGCATATCCATTTCTGTAGATTATCAGCAAAATCTAGATGACTTTTCTTGTGCATTTATGTGATTAACACACTCCATGGTTTTCAGCAATCACCCCTGGGCAGGAGCCCAGGAGGTCCATGGGGCCTTCTCATCAACACTGTGGATAATTACCCCTTGTTTTTCTCTTTTACTCTGTTGTCTCCTTTAGACATATGTGGATGGTTTTAGCATGACATTTAGCTCCTCAATTCTACTTCTAGAAAATATTTGAGTTTGGGTAGAGATACAGTTATCAGGATGTGCACTGCAGCTTTGGTTATGTTCGTAGAAAAAAAAAAAAAAATGGAAAGAGACCAAATGTCCCAGGAGGGGGCAGTGTTGGTGTATCTTATCCCAAACTTTCCACCCAAAGAACCAACAGCCAGTGAAAGGCCTGCAGGAGGATGGTTCATGGAAAGATGATCATGCTACACATTTCTATTCTGAACTGTTGTAAAGCACGATGTGTGATATGTCACATGCAAATGCTTGTGTGTATGGGTGTATTTCTATGTCTATATATGAGGATGTATGTGGACATTTCCCCCACGTCCATAATGGGGGTTCTGTGCGTATTTCTTTCTCCATAGAAATGGGATGTATGTGTATTTCTATGTGTATGTGTCTGTTGCGTGTTGACCACGCTTATCTCTGGCTTTTAGGACTTGGGTGAAATCTCTCTTTCGATTCTTTCCTTCCTTCCCTGTTTATTTCTCAACTCCTCTGTAGTTTCTAAATGTTCTTTTTTGCATTGAACGTGTTTTGGAACAAATCGGTAAACCACAAGCAAAGAGGCAAATAAATCACCAGTTGTGGAAGGACCAAAGGCGGCATGGATTCCAGGAAGTGGGACCTGCTCTGGCTGGGGTGATGGGAAGACTGCTCTGGGAGAGACAGCTGAGCAGAGACCCACGCGGGGTAAGAAGCCAGCAGGGTAGAGGTGGATACTGGGAGGGAAGAGAGTTCCAGGCAGAAAGGACAACAGCCCTGAGGCAGGAATAAGCTTCATGTATTTCAGGAAGTGCAAGACCAATGTGTCTGGTTGGAGGGTGGTGAGTAAGGGGGAAAGGGGCATGAAATCAGATTCCATCCATATATCCATTCATCCTTCTGTCCATCCATCCACCCATCCACACACCCATCCATCCATCCATCCACTCATCCATCTTCCCTTCCATCCATCCATCCAACAAATATTTATTGAGCACCTATTATGTGCCAAGCATAGTTCCAGGTGCTGCATATACAGTAGTGAACAAAGTAGTCACAGCCTCTTCTCTCTCATCATAGTAAGGGAGATAGACTTGAGACAGTGTGTGTCATGTGTGTGATAGTAACAAAGCAGGATGTGGGGACAGAGAGCTATGTCAGCAAGAGTAGGCTAGGAAGACCTCTCTAGGGAGGGGATAATCGACCAAAGACTTGGAGAAGAAAGCACAAGAGAGCTGTGTGGCTGTCTGGGGAGAGCACCCTAGGCAGAGGGAATGGTTATGTGCAAAGGCCCCGGGGAGGGCAGGCATGGTGTGCCTTGGGAAAGGCGGGAGGCCTGAGTGCATGGAGCAGGGAGAATCAGAGGAGAGTGGAAAGAAAGAGGGTGCTGGGGCAGGTAAGAGAAGGAGAGGTCATTACAAGATTGTTTCCAAGGACCAAGGGGCTCCTGGGAGGGTCTGAGGGAGACGCTTGAGGTTATGTGATTCTCGGTGTAAGCCTCACCTTCAGCTGTACATCCAGGTACTCAGTGGTGATTACTGGGGGTTCCACCAGACTAAAGTCGATCCCAGCCACATCATCTATTTTGGACTTCACTAGAGAAAAAGGAGATGAACCATGAGAAAGCATCCCTGGAACCTGTGATGCAGGTTAAGCATCCCCTACAATTGGATTCAGAACTGCAGTGCTTCCTCCAGGAAGCCCTCCCTGGCTCACCTTATAGGAAAATGAACCCACACCCCACATCACAGATATCTTTCTCTTTTCTTCTAACAGCCCGGAGAAGAAGGGCTAAAGCACAGGGTCAAGGGCACAGACCTGCGCTCAAATCAAACTTTGCATGACCTTAGAAAAGTCTTTGTACTTCTTCAAACCACTTTTTGCCATTTGTAGAGGGGGTGATACTAGCGACCTCCACAGGGTGCTGCGAGGATATGGGAGAAGGTGTATGCCCAATGCCCTGCACACAGGCTCAAATCCCAGGAGAAGGATTGTTATCAGCAGTGATAATATCCCAGGCCTAGCCTGGCTTGGTCAGTAACAGTCTGAACTGTTACTTTGTTTCCTACCAGTAGTCAATGAGAATTACATAAATGTGGGCCCCTCCTTTAGCCTTCCTTCAGATGTTAGAGGGGAAGAAACTAACGCTCAGAAATCCACATTATCTAAGACAGCAGAGGAGGGGAGCTTGAAGCTGGGAGTCAAAAAAAAAAAAAAATCCTTTCTTTGCCTCATGAAGCCAAATCTTGGGCAGTGAACATGCCCAGGATGGGCCCCTGCACTGGGGGAAGAAAATTCCTTTTAAATGGGCAGAAGAATTTTACGCCAGCTTTGTGAGGAGACGGCCCTCATCAGAATTTGGAGTACAGGCTTGGAGTTAAGAAAACATCAACTCCAGATTTGGACGCTGCTTATGCCCCCTGATGGCTTTGTGACCTTGGGGAAATCTCAGCTCTCCTCCGAGGCTCAGTTTTCTATCTTGTCTATCTCAGCGGGGTATGGAGAGGCTGAGCAGGGACCATTTCCTAAGTGCCTGGTACAGGGTGAGCACCTGACCAGAGGGAGACCTCCCCTGCCTGCTGCAGCTCTTTGCAGTTTACCAAGTGCTTGGGGGAAGAGATTCTTGTCTCCATTTTCAGCATGCGGAAACTAAGGTCCAGGGAGGAGTGACCAGCATCAGATCTCAGGCCAGTGATGAGTCTCTTGCCCCAAATTGCTGGGGGCATTTGGCTGTTTGGTGCCCCAAAAGCTGAGGGAATAAGGGGTGCGGGCTATTTTCCCTCTCACTTCTGGACCTGCCACAGAACCTAGCCCAGTGCCACCTGCCACTTGAAAATAACCTGCTCTGCCCATTCCCACCCAGGGAACTTGATGGCTCCATCACACCAGCTTTGCCTCTATACCCACCTCCCCCTTCTATCCCTTTCTATCCTTGATTCCCATTAGCCCTCACCTGGCAGTTTCTGGAAATAAGGTTGCAGCATAGATGACACAGAATTAGCCACTACTTTGCAGATCTGGGGAGAACCAAAAAAGTGATCAGTGAGGGCTTCCCAAAGTAGACGATGTCCTTTTGGAATAGTGGTCCCGATATGCTTTGCTTTCCTTGAACATTTTCTTGAAAATTATGTAGCCGGTCAGGTTTCCCTTTTCTCTTTGGCCATCAGGAAGCTCAGAGTCCAACATGCAGCTTAGAAATAGTAACTGTATCTGACTGTGTGACCTACATGTCTGCGTTCTATTTCTTACCCTGGTGTGGGGCTTTCCTGATGGATATTTATGTTTTCTATTTTATAATGTGGGGCTGTTGTTGGTTGTTGGTCTTTCTTCTGTTTTATCTGTTTTTTGCCATCTGAGATCCTTTGTGGAATAAAGTGGTAAACAGACAAACATGAGGTAGTCAATGGTTTGCCTTTGTTTGTCTGTGCTTCTGGGAGCAGGGGCAGGCTTTCTGCTTAAGTCTAAGTGGGCACCCCACTTTTGCTGTATATGGCCAGGGAAGCCATTCCCTGTCCACTTCCTCCTGACCATTCCCCTAACCCCAAGACTCACAGTGGAATAAGCACTGGTCTGAGAAGACCTGGGTTGGGTCACAAACTGACTTTGCCACTGAGGAAGTTACACCATTGACCTAGACCTCAATTTTCTCATCTGTAAAATGGACTGTGGCAGCTAATATTTCCCATTTCACTTGCTGTTCTGTAATGTAGCCTTGCCACACCCCATCAAGAGGTGGAGTCTGTGAACTCTCCCCTAGAATAGGGCCTGGTGCCTTGCTTCTCAGCCACAGAGCACAGCAGAAATAACACTGTCACTTCAGAGGCAAAGACATAAAAGGCTGTGCATTTTCCACTTTGGTCTCTAGAAACGCTCCTTCTCTGGTCTCTCCTCCTGGGAACACAGTCAAATGCTGTGAGTAGCCCCAGCCCCATGAGGGCCACAGTAGCAGTTCAGGGAAATAGTCCCAGCTGGGCCGAGGCTCCCAGACTTCCTAGCCCGGGCACCAGAGAGGTGAGAGAACCCTGCAGAAGATGCTGACCCTGAGCTTTTGAGATGAGGCCCCTCATGGAGCAAAGGGAAGCTCTGCCGTCCCTCCTAAGCCTGTTCGATGTCTCAGTCCACGGAGCCCATGAGCTTTAGGTATAGTGGTTATTTTATGACTCCAAAGTTTGAGCTGCTTATTTCAAAGCAGTGGATGGCTGGAATATAGGATTTAAATTATAGCCTTCCCTAACTAAGAATTTGGGGCTGGTGGTGGTGTTGGGATAAGCCCTTCCCTCACCCTCCCCACATTGCCCTCACATGGCCTTCCCCTCACTAACCTCAGCATCCGCCCTTCTCTGCCAGGCAGCCCCTGGTGTGGGTGGCCATTCTCCTGGAAATGCCCCCTCTTCCGTCTTCCCCCCACCTCTTCCCCAGGCCTCTTTGTGAGATCTTCTCCCCCTACCCCTGCCAGTCTGGGAGCCCCCCCCCCCTTCTTGCTCCCTGTCCCTTCCACTCATGCACCCTCCCTGAGCCGCTTCAGGCACACGCATGTCCCCCAGGCAGAAGCTACCAGGGCCCACCCCAGTCCCTGCTGTCCACCCCAGAGGCCACCTGCACCTGGGATGCACTGTTCTCTGCACACCGAGCTCCCTTCCCCGCCTGCAGACCTTCTCTGCTCTCCGGCCAGTGTTCAGAAGTTCCAAGGAGTCCGAGCTCCAGGAAAAGCCGAGGGGGGTAAATACCCCAGCTTCCTCACCCCTCTGGGACAGTTCTGAGGTGCATTCCTTGTGATTCCTCCAACTAAGCGCCAGGTGCCCACTCAGTACAGCTCCTGTTCCTGTCCCCTCCCCAGTCCTCCCACTGCCTGGGGCCTCCTGATAAACTCCTTGTACCCCATGTCAGCCTCTGCCTGGGGAGCCCGAGCCAAGTCACCTCCACTGCTCCCACACGTGGCCGACACTAGTCCCTGCTTTGCAGCCCGGCAGCCTCTCCTCAGCTCCAGCCTGGGGCCCCGCTGCCTCCTGAACAACTGTCCCTGGATGTCCCACAGGTCCCCAAGGCTACACATCCTAAACTAAACTCCTCAGGTCCTCACCCTTCCTTGCAGTTCACCCCACCCCTCCCTTCCTTCCCCTCTGTCCATCAAGTTGCCTGGGGAAAGGGAAGCAGAAGGGAGGAGGGGCCGGGGTGAGCACCGCAGCATCTGCATGGGGGCTGTGTGTGCACCTGAAATGGCTCAGGAAGGGCAGGAAGGGAGAAAGGGAGAGAAGGAGAGAATGAGGAAGGGAAGGAGAAAATCTGGTTTCCCTGGAGGTGTTTCTGGCATTCTGAGACCGAGACTGTCATGCTCTGAGGAACCTGTGCCTCTTCTCCAAATGGCCCAGGGGCTAGAGGGCAGCACAGCTGCCAGGTAGACCCTTGAGCTGCCCCAGGCATTGTCACCAGCCTTGCTCACCCTCGAGGGCCAACAGATGGCTCCAGACCACAGCAAATCACAGCCTGGCTGGGAGCCTGGGGAGCTCTTCCCTCCTCGCACACTGTGGGCAGACTTAGGCTCTTCCTTCCCACGGGCACCCACCCTGCGCTCTGTCTTCCTTCCCAGCTTGCTGCTTCACTGTTTCCAGCCCCTCCTAGCATTGCAACACATCATCCATTCACTCATTTAGACCAGTACTCTCATGGGGGCTAGAGAGGGGCTGCTTTTAGGGGGTACTAAGAAATAATTGCTTTAATTGTTCCAGCTGTTCAATAGAGCTTGAACCCCCTCTTGTACTGTTACTTGGTTACACAGACAGTTGCGCTGTGACATTGCCTGCATTATTTCATGAATCTTTCCACAACTTGGGGAAGAAGGTTTTTGTGCCCCAATTTTATAGATGGTAAAACTGAGGTTCAAAAGGGTGGAATAGGCTGGGTGCCCATAGCTCAGTGGTTAGGGCACCAGCCACATGGTCTAGGGCTGGTGGGTTCAAACCCGGCCTGGGCCTGCTAAACAAACAAACAAACAAAAAATAGCCGGATGTTGTGGCGGGTGTCTGTAGTCCCAGCTACTAGGGAGGCTGAGGCAAGAGAATCGCTTAAGCCCAAGAGTTTGAAGTTGCTGTGAGCTATGACACCACAGCACTCTACCAAGGGTGACAAAATGGGACTCTGTCTCAATTAAAAAAAAAAAAAAGATGGAATAATTTGCTCAAGGTACCACAGCTAGGCCTGGAGGCCAACACCAAAATCTAGGGATTCTGACCCTAAAACCCATTCTATAATCCACCGTGTTGTGCATCTTGACAACTATGCATTGATTTTTCTCTTTTTTCACTTTTGACACCATTATCTCTTCAGCTAGATGGTTTCACTTGATTGATGTCTCCCTACCAGCACTTTCAGAGTCTTTGACCAGGAAACCCAAGTCTCCCACCTGGATGATTGCACATGCCACCTCAGTGGGCCTCCCTGCCCTGACGTGGGGCCCCTCCCATCCTGCCCATAGTGAACAGGGCAATTGTCCTGAAGCACAGATCTGACCAGGTCAACCCCTTATCTACAACCTTCAGCGGCTCCCCAATGCCTTCTGGAGAATGCCCAAGCTCATTTGCCCTTTGGGCTAGGCTCAGCTGATTCTTGGAAACTCCTTTATTAACAGGAATTAGCCAAATGTATGGCCTTTTCTTAGCTGAAGAAGCTGGCTTGGGGATTTCAGGGTGCAGGCAGGGTTGGGGGGCACTGCCTTGGGCCTGTCTCTTATACCAGTTCCAGTGTCAAGGAACAGGCTACAATGAAGTTTGGCCGAAGTTCAGGCTTGCAGCTTCATCAGTGGCATTGGTTCTGGGAGGGGAGCACCAGGAGGGGTCTGGGGTAGGTTGGGGAGGGGAAGGAGCCAGCAAGGCTCCGAAGCTACCTGAGCTGTGGCAGTGGCAGGAGAGGGAGGCAGGAGGGAAGGGCACTTGCTCAGCAGGGAAGAACGCCAGGGAAGGGCAGAGTGGGTCTGAGCAGGCATGGGTGAAAGTTTGGTGGGGGTGTGAGGGTGACCCATTCTTGGTCCTTTGGTGGGCTCGTCAGTAAAATAGACATGAACTGGTTATGAGTGCTGGACTCCTTTGAGAAGGCCTATGTGGGCCTGGTCAGGCAAGGTGGGTCAAGCCTATAATCCCAGCACTCTGGGAGGCCAAGGCAGGTGGATTGCTTGAGCTCAGGACCAACCTGAGCAAAAGCGAGACCCTGTCTCTACCAAAAATAGAAAACAATTAGCCAGGCAGGGTGGTGGGCACCTATAATCCCAGTTACTCAGGAGGCCGAGGTAGAAGGATCACTCGAATCTAGGAGTTTGAGGTTGCTGTGAGCTAGGCTGACAGCGCAGCACTTTAGCCTTGAGCAACAGAGTGAGACTGTCTAAAAAAAAAAACAAAGGAAATCAAAGTGGGGTAAGGCCTGTTGCTGAGAGGTCTGTGGGAGAGCAGAAGTGTCCAGCGAGGCAGGCGGTGTGTGGTTACTGAAGGCCTCCTGCTCTGACCACGGATGAGCCCCTCCCCCCCAGCCCTTCCTACCTCGTTGTTAATGATGTCTCGGATTGAAGATTCAATTCTTTTGTGGAAGAGTTGGATCAGCCACCTGGAAGTTGACATGTAGGGACATAGATGAGGCTCTCCAGATGTCCCTGGGCTGGACTCAGGAGGTGGCTTCATCTGGGAAGCCTTCCTCCCTCCTCCAAATAGACCTTGGCACCCTTGTCCCAGGCCTCCAACTGCACACAACCCATTTAAGACTTCTTCCCCTATTTTAGTAACCTGTTTATAAGGTTATATTTCCTTAAAAGCTGCAGGGCTGGCTGGGCCCCTGCCTGGGTCTCAGGCTCATCGCTCACCAACTCTTCCTTCTCTGCACACCAGTCACACCAGCCTGCCTCATCCTGTTTCCGTGCTTCCTCACACCACAGTGCCTTTGCACATGCTGTTCCTGCTACTTAAAACACGCTGTCCCCAACATCTACCTAATTAACTCCCATTTATTCTTTTCATCCTAATTCAAATGTCATTTCATCAAGAATAATTGGCTTGCCCCCAGACAGGGTCAGCTCCTCCTGTTCTATCTATCCCTAACACTTTGTTCCTCTTTTTCTCCATTCTCATCTCCTTTTGTGATTCTGTGTGAGCCTTTTATTAATGCAACGATTTGGTTCATGGTTGTCTTGCTCAATGGACCAGAACCTTTAAGGGAACAGAGCTATGTGGCTGAGTCTGGGCCCAGATAGGCTTAAATCTCACTAGCTAGGAAAACTGAGGGCATTTTCTGTCCTCTCTGTGCCTTGGTTTTTTTTCCCTTGAAAATGGAGTAACACGAGACCACTCTCAGAGACTCGTCATGTGATTCGAAGGAGATCTGCCTGTGTTCAAAACAGCACTTGGCACGTGGTAAGCCTCTGACCAATGTTAGCTATTACTAAGTTTTTACTGGTCACTGCGTGTTGCCTAACTGCCTTTCAGTAGATTTTTCCTAAATGGAGGATGAATGACACCTACAGATTTGTGGCCCGGATATAATTTAGTGCATAAAGTACATAGCACAAGCCTGGGGCATAGAAACGCCCAGTAAAATCTGCCAAATACATATTGAATGAACAAAGTAGGCCTTGAGACAGGGACAGGGTCTGTTTCACCTATGGGTCCCACTCCCGAGGCTTCTGCAGGAGGCCTGGCATGGAGGTGGCACTCTGGATGTTTTCTGGACACAGGCATGATTAGGAGGGTTCTTTTGTTCCTCCTCCCGACCACAGCCCCAGGAGGTCATACCCCAGCTTGCTGCCTGAAATGTGCACTCTGACGCTGTCGATGGTGTTGTTGCAGCCGGAGCAGGTGATGGTGGGTTTGCCTAAGGCAGGGTCACTGCCCAGCTTCAGATCAGCAGAAATGGAGACGCCATCTATGTTCAGGTCAAAATTGCCACTGGTTTTCCTAAAGGAAGACAAAGGACAGTGGCAGTAGAGCAAAGCAATCCCTTTCTCCCCTGCTGCCATTCCAACTTCACGCCAAAGCCGGAAGGTAGGTTTCACTGCTATCCCCACGACAGGGTGAGCAGGTGGTGTGCAGAGAGAGGCGGCAGCTTGTCCAAGGTCACACAGCAGCTGACTGGCAGAGGCAGGATTCCAAGCTGAAGTCTGAACCCATGTCTACCTGGTAGAACCCTGCTCTTAACCACTGACTCGGGCACTGCCCTTGCTGTGTGGCTTCGGGCACGTTTCTGACAATGTCTGAGCTTCTCTTTCTTCACCGAGACTCTGAATCAGCAGTTCTGTTGTTGCACGTCTCAGCTTTGTTACTAAAAGGCTGGGTGTTTGAAGCCAAGGACTTTAATGAATTAATGCCTCCATTGATTAATTAATAAGGTTAACGACTTCTCCCTCAGGGATGAAATGCATTTTGGAAAAGGCAATGGACATGAATGTGATTTGTCAACTCTTCTAGAAGTCTTATTATTTTTTATTGTGTGATCAATATGTAAAATGACAAATATAAAAGAGCCCAGGTAGAGAATTAGGCAGTTCTTATTGTGGGGAGCAGACAAACCCAGCAGCCCTTGCGAGGGAGGGCAGGCTCACCCAAGGTGGCTTCTCCTCCCTTTTCTCCCTAGATTCTCCATAAAGGAGCCTTTCCTAATGGGACTGGTCAATCTGAGCCACTGTTGCTATTCTGCAAAGTCACTGAGTGAGAGGCAGTATTTGATCAGGGGTGTAGTTTGGATGAGTTGCCCTAATTTTCACCTCTCCATGCACCCATATCCTTGCCACCGCCTATCATGGGGGTGGGCACTCCCTTGCTCTTGATTTTGGACTTGGCTACATGATATGATTTGGTCAATGGCATATGAGTTCTGAGCCTAGGCCTTCAGAGAACCTGCATGCTCTTGCCTTTCCTTTTTGCACTTTGGTATCACCAAGAACATACTGTGGGAGGCCTGCCGGTCCACAGAGGAGGAGGAGACACATGAGGAGCCGAGCCCCCAGCTGAGCCCAACCTGGATCAGCTGAAACCCGGCTGACAAGCAGATAAATAGATGACCATTGGTTGCCTTGTGGTGTCAAAGCTCATAGCAACCTCAAATTCTTGGGCTTGAACAATCCTCTTGCCCCAGCTTCCCAAGTCTAGTGGCTGTGTAGACACCTGGCCATTTTCAGTAGAGACCGTGTCTTGCTCTTCCTCAGGCTGGTCTCTGAACTCCTGAGTTCAGGCAATCCACCCACCTCGGCCTCCCATGGTACTAGGATTATAAGCATGAAAGGAACCTGGCCTTTATGATTGTTGTTTTAAGCCACAGGAGTTTGGGATGGTTTGTTACTCAGCAATAGCTAACTGATACAAAGAATACATGCAAGGTCCAGTTACCTTTCCATCCTAAGCACATGCACCAACATAGCCATGCCCATGTCCTATGAGAGGCGGACAAATGCTCAGCTAGCAACCAGCATTATGCTGAATCTTCTTATGTGACAAAATTTTGTAGGAACCCTATGATGACATGTAGTGATGGATAAGGGAAAACTGGGAATTTCTGAGACTCTGGCTCTAATCTCTCCCAAATTTCAGCAAGATTACACTCAATATACCCCAAATGTGGAAACATACACAATACTCTTCCGTGCCTTCCATTTTCCGCTCATCCTGACACTGGAGTTGCTGATGGAGAGTTTCAGGCCCACCTTGGGCACCAGGCTTATCTGGGAACTGGGAAGCTGGAAGCCACGGATATCCATACTGCAAAGGAGGAATGCTCAGTCAGCCTCCTGGGTGTCCACATGAAGGCTCCGTTAATGGTTAAGGCAAACTCATCCTCCCACCCTACCCTGTCCTTCACCCATTCATGGAAGGGGAGCCCAAAGCTATGACTATAGTGTTTGGCAAATATGTGGACACTTGGACCTTGAAGTCAGACAAATCTGCATTTGAATCCTATCGTGTTAGCCTAGGCATATCATCGAATTACCCTGAACCCCAGTGTCCTCATCTGTAAAATAGGCACAACAATCACTATGTCCCAGGACGTGACAGCAAGGTTACCTCCTTGACTATAAACTCTGCACACGAGTGGGTTGTGTCTATCTTTTTTTCACTATTGTAGCTTCAGAGTCTGCTGTGTCAGACACACAGAAGGTGCTCAAGATAATCTGTTGAATGAATGGATTCTGTAAAGGATATTTATGGGTTTTCTTAAATCCAGCACCTACACCTCTTTCTTGTAACAGAACTGGTATTTCATTTGGGGAAGCCTCTCCCTACAACTGATGCACACCACTCCAAAGAAAGTTGATGTCCCCTCTGTCTTCAGAGGGTGGAGCTTGTGACTTAGGCTGGGCCAGGTAATGTAGTCTATTCCCTCAGCCACAGTGACTGGCACAGGGGTGTGTTCACAACATAAGAGGGGCCAATTGGAGAGAATCTTAAGGCTTCTTCTTGAGGTGCAAGGAGAAGGTATTCTACTTCCATGGACTGAGAGTGCTGAGACCAAGGCCGGGAGCCATCTTGCCTCTGGAAGGGATACTTTGCCTGAGAATTAGGCCTGTCCTAGAATGCTGAGAGGTGGCAAGAGAGAAACAGGTTCCAATGACATCTGAGCCCGTTTCAAGCTGAACGAGAATCCACACTAGTCCAGAGACTTTTCAGGCATGTGGGCCAGTGAATTCTGGTTTAGGACATTTTGGATTAGATTTTCTGTCCTTGAACCCCTTCTCTCCCATTCTAATTGATACATGGGCCTGGTACAGAATTTGGGGGTTCATGGCGTATCCCCTGGGAGGTTATGGTGGGTACAGACAGTTTTTGTGACTTTCACCATCCTTAGCCTGTGGGCTTAGATACCCTTAGGAGGATGAACACACTGGCTCTGGGATCCTAAACTCTGAAAGCGGCGGAGTTTGTGGCTCTGCGATTCTAGGTGTTGGGGGTCCCAGAACACTCCAAGTTCAGTATATTGAGGGACAGGCCTCACCTGTAGAAGTTATAATGCCCTTTCCCCAAATGCTTGATTTTAAACTTTCCTGCGTAATCTGGAATCTTGATCCTTTCCAATTCCTTCTGCAGCACGGCCATTCCCTGCTGGCAGGCTGAAGGGGAGAGAACAGGGCATGATGGTCAGAGGCACAGCTGGTAAGCCCAGGCCAGTAGGTCAGGGCCGGCTCTGGACACGTGGCCCCCGTCCATAACACAGACGGTGGGTCCCAAACAGGGGTCAGTTACGGTTTCCTATAAAAGAGCCAGAGAGTAACTATTTTCAACTTGGTGGGTCACACCGTTTCTGTCACTGCACGAAAACAGCCACAGACAACACATGAACCAGTGAATGTGCCTGTGTCCCAATAATAACATTATTTATGGACACTGAAGTTTGAATTTCATATAAATTTCACACGTGAGATACTATTCTTCTTTTGATTCTTTTCAATCATTTACAGGTATAAAAACCACTCCTAGCTCATCAGGCATGCAAAGATGTATGGCAGACCAGATTTGGCCTGTGGGCTGTAGTTTTCAGACCTCTGATTTAAACCATCATCCCTTAGACACCCGAACACGTGTCCTGCAAATATTTATTGAATACTCACTTTGTTGCTTGCTCTATGCTATGTCCCCCAAACCAGCTCACCTCTGGTTTTTGGACTGGCACCACAGGACCTTTGCGTGTGCTACTCTTGCTGTCTAGGAAACTCTTCCCTTCCATATTCGCCTGGTCAACTTCCAGTCCCCTCAATCATCACTTCCTCTGGGAGTCTCCCCTGACCTTGTGGACTAGAATAGTCCCCTTGGTTATCATTCTCAGAATGTTGTAGATATCCCCTTTGGAGCCTGGAGTCCCATTTGCAATTATACATTTAGTCACGTGACTCTGATTAATGTCTCTCTTACCAGATGGAAGCCCCTCAAACCCACCCCAAGGTCAGCAGCAATGTCAGTTTTATTTACTAATGTGCCCCCTATTGTTTCCATAGTTCCTGGCACTTAGAAACTGTCTAATATTTGTGGGGTAAATAAATAAATAAACACCTCTATGGCAGGAATTCTACCAGCAGTTGTTATGTGGCTAACAAACCATTATAAGTCAAACACATCACTTGAGAAGGAGTTAGTACTAAGATAACAGAGCTCCTGCTTTGTTTTCCAAAATCCAGTTAGGAAAAAACAATACTAAACTAATAAACTTGTTCAAGCTCTTATTCTGTGCCAGGCACTGTTCTATGCTATGTATGTGAATTAAGTTGTTGAATCTTAACACTCTTAGGAAATAGGTCTTGTCACTACCCCCATTTCACAGATGAGGAAGCTGAGGCTCAGAAAGTCAAGGGCCCCTGCTCAGGGCCACATGGCTGACAAGTGGTGGAGGTGGGATTTGAAACCAGGCTTTCTGATTTTAGAGCCCATGCTCTGGGGTAAGCCTTCTAAGGGTTTAAAAGTAAACAATGCGTACATGATCAGTGCCTGGAGGGGAAGGAAAATGTGGGGTGGCCAGGATCTGGAAGTCGGCTGGGCCAGGCCTTGAAGGGTCTCAAATGCCATGCCAAAGGGTCAGGACAGCTTCTGATGGCACTAAGGAGCCAATGATGGTATGAACGGGCAGCAGAGAGGAATGAACAGATTTGCTGCATTTCAGAAAACTCACTCTGGTTGCAACATGGGGCACGAATAGAGGGGGAAACCGAGGCTGCTCTGACAGAGAAGGAGCTAAGGCTCTTGGCTGAGCTTCTGCTCCCAGGAAATCATCAGGGCTACCCCAGCTCTGGGTTTGGAGAAAAGGTACACTCCTTCCTCCTAGCTCACGTGGGGCCTTCTGTCCATACTCCAGGATTCAGAGATGTTCTTCCTGGGCTGGGCTAGGAATTCAGGGGTAGAATACCAGGTCTCCCTGAGTCCTGTCCTGTTCCCCAGGGATATACCAGCCGGTGAGGATCTGCCTTCCTCTTGGTCTGTTTTCTCTAGGGCTGGGGCATCACCTGCTGTCCTGCAGGTCATTGCTCTGCCACCAGGAGGCAGCATCAAGCATCCTGTGCTGGGTGTCAGCCAAGCTCTGGTCTCAAGTCCAGCCTGCCCAGTTCTCATGTGTGAATGTTGATAGTCCCAGTATGTCCTGTCCAGGGTTGAAGTGAGGATAAATGAGATCTTGTGTGTAAAGCTCCAAAGCACAGTGCCTGGCACAGGTCCCAGCAGGTCCCAGCAGGTCCCACAGGCTATTCTGTGTCGCTCTGTCTTGTCTGGGCCCAGATGAGTGGCCTAGGGGGACACCCCTGGGTCACCCAGTGGAGTACTGCACACAGTATGGCTACCAGCCCCTGCACTGGGGAGACTATGGAGGAGGGCCTTCCCCACACTTTCCTGCCCTCTGCTCAGCAGCCTCAGCCTTGGAGGCAAACAGCAAGGTTGAGAGCCAGCTTTGGAGAGAGAAGGGCCTTAGAAGTCTGAAGTGTGCATTGGGTAGAGAGAAGAATGGGGCCACAGGGACCCTCGGTGGTCTGAGCACTGGGCTTGAAGTCCTCTAGACCCATGCTCTGCCTCTTCCCAGCCCTGTGATCTTGGGCAGCTCCCACCTCACCTTCTTCATATGTAAACCACGGGTAATGGGATCTATTTTGCAGAACTATGAGCATGCCAAGTCTTGGATCAGAAGGGTTGCATACAGTAAGTGCTCAATAAGTGCTCGTTGGGAATGGGAGAGGAGGGAAGGAAGGTATTCAATTACCGTAGTCCAGGCCCTTCTGGGAGATCCTGGCCACAGCGCCAGGGTTGGTAGCCGTTGTCATGGCTGTGCCCACGGCAGCCAGCACCACCAGGAGTGCCCGTCTCGGCGCGTTGTCAGGGCCCCTGGCCATGTCCTCCCTTGTCCTCCACAGCTGCCAAAACCTCAAG
Organism: Perodicticus potto; assembly: GCA_963574655.1. Classification (NCBI taxonomy): domain Eukaryota; kingdom Metazoa; phylum Chordata; class Mammalia; order Primates; family Lorisidae; genus Perodicticus; species Perodicticus potto. Next base: position 38,644 of record CAUYRH010118434.1, read on the forward strand.
GCCTTGGAAGGGAACCAGGAACCTATAAAGAAGCCAGCTGGGGAAATGCAAGTCAGTAGAATGTGGAAAGGAGGAAGGAACCAGGTAGGGTGGAAGGGGGGAGGGCAGCTGCGGCTCTCTATCATAGTGGAGGCCCCAAGGCAGCCAGAAGTGGAGTCTGGAAGCCTCACAAGTGTGAGTGTGTGTGTCGGTTCCCCTTCCTAAGCACCCCCATCTGAGCCCCTACCCAAATCTAGGGAGTTAAAGCTGGGTGGCAGGTACACGAGGGTTCATTACACTTTTCTACTTTTGATTTCTTTGCTTTTTTCCATACTAAAACATCAAAGAAAACAGACCTTTTACCATTTTCTTGTCCTGAGACAAGAAAGGGGTAAAGTTTACAATTTTGGAGTCTAGCATTTTGACTGTGTCTTTAAATCTCAGCTCAGCCCCTCTGTAGTGGTCTGACCTTAAACGAGCCCCTAATCTCTCTGAACCTCAGTTTCCTCTTCTGCAGAGTGGGGAAAAGAATAGTTCTTCCCACCCCTGGATGATTGTAAGAACAGAAGGAGCGTTAAACCATGTAAAGCATTTAGCACAATGCCCCTGCTTAGTAAGCACCCAAAGGCAACTATGCGTATTACTGTCACACTAGTTCAAAAGTAATCCATCATGTTCATTGGCCAAAATTTGGGAAAGAAACAAGAATAACATATGATCCCCTCTTTCAGAGGCAAGACAATGCATGTTTTAGAGTATTTCTCTCCTTCTCTGCCTTTTGTTGGTGAGAGTAGTGAGATAATCTGCGTGTATTTGTCTTTCAACAAACGGATATGGAATCACACAGGTCAGTTTTGTAAGTTTCCTTTTTTTCCATAAATGATATGTAGCAATGTTCTCCCCAGCAATAAATATTTCCTTGTCTCTTCATCCTACAGTCTTTTTAACCAAGAGTCTCTTATACATTTTTGACCACTTCCTAGAAGATGGTCAGAGCCCAGGGCTCCGTGAGAAGTCTTCTTCCCATAGCCACCCAGCAAGTTGCTAGCAGAGTTGGGATCAAAACACAGTCCTACCAGGCGCACCCTGCACCAGCCTGAGTCACTCTCAACTCCCCAGCCCAGCTTTCCAGACAGGTCCTTGTCTGCTCAGGCCTCTTTCCCTCCCTCTGCAGCAGCCTCAGGCCTTGGGTGGGCAGACACCCTGCTGGGCATCCTGTCCGGTCTCCATGGTGATGAGAGGAAGGGGGTAGCTATGGAGGAGGCAGTGGACTCCTCTCCTGCTGGGTCCCCATCAGCCCCCTGGTGCCTTGTCTCTCAGACTCTGAAGTTATGAAAGTCTAATGAAGCCTGCTGTGCCTGGAGGACTGGGACCTACTGAGGTTTTATTTTCTTTCTCTTTTCAGTTGGTTCTAAAAGGATCTCCCTCCCTGCTCCCTCCTGAAACAATCGGAAACCTGGTTTTCTTAAGAATGAAACCAGTGGCCATGTAGAGAGCACCTACTATGTGCCAGATGCTTTACAGGTACTATTTCTCAGCCTAAGAACAACCTAAGAGGGAGGGATGATTCTTCCCTGTTTTGGAGATGAGGAAACTGAGTTACAGAGCAATCGTTTCACTGTCATGGTCATTGTGCCTGTTATGGAGTGAAGACTTTTCCCCCTACCTGGGCAGTTTCCAGGAAGTCTTGTCACCTTAGACTCTCACCCCAGCTCTACCTTCCTCCAAGCAACTGGAAACCCCAGACTCGGACATCTGCATCTGTACATGGGAGATAGCTCTAAGTAGCAGCCAGCATAGATTGATGACTTGTTGTTGTTAGATTTTTGAAAAATTACCTTGCTCATTTTTCAACACCTCCAGCTTTTTTTGTTTTTTTTATTTGAGACAGAGTCTCACTATGTCACTCTTGGTAGAGTGCTGTGGCATCACAGCTCACAGCAACCTCAAACTCTTGGGCTTAAGTAATTCTCTTGCCTCAGTCTCCCAAGTAGCTAGGACTATAGGCACCCATCACAATGCCTGGCTATTTTTTTGTTGCAGTTGTCATTGTTGTTTAACTGGCCCCGTCTGGGTTCGAATCCGACAGCCTTGGTGTATGTGGCTGGTGCTCTACCCACTGAGCTACAAGTGCCGCCCATCACCTCCAGCTCTTAACTGCACAAAGTTCCTGAGTGCCCCCCAGGCCTAGGCAGATGTTGCAGTGGTGAGGGCATCACTTACTAAAGGAACATTAAGATGAAATCACATGATGATGACTTAAGCTTGCTATAAAATTGGAATTTGAAAACAGCTGGCAAGTATTTGAACAAGCCACCCTACAGCTTCCCCCAATGGCTCATGCCAAGCCAAATCCAGATGAGCTCATCAGTGACTCTTTATCCTTCTTTTCACAACTGCCACTAGCCGTAGAAGTGGCCTACTGTTTCAGATCTAATTTTCTATTTTGAATCAGTGACAGTATCTTCAACCAAGTGTCAGAAACTCCCAACTCATGTTCACTTCAACAATAAACAAATTTATCATCTCAGAGAGGAAGGCCAGAGGGAGGACAGATTTGAGATTCTGGTTGATTCAGCAGCTAACAGACATCTACAGGGTCATCTTTCCATCTCTCTTGGGATTGTTCTGCCATCCCAATGTCTCAGATTTGCCCTCAGACTGACTTCTTCATGGTTACAGGATGGCTGCAGCAGCTCCAGCCATCACATCTAAACAGGCTTCTTCCCATGTATCCTCCTCCCCTTCCTCCTCTTGCTTCTGCTTTCCCCCCCTGAAATTGTTATAAAATGTTTCGAATATATTGACAAGAATAGATTCCCTAGGTTTATAAAATCTTAACATGATGCCATATTTGTTTCAGAGTTTTCTTTTAGTTCGATAAGTTTAGATACATATTAAGATATGTGTAACCACAGCTAGGATATAGAAGACCTCAATAAGAATATAGAAGAGTTCTATCATCCCCCTAAACTTTCCTGCTGTCCCAATTCAACATGGCTTAAATCACGAGGAAAGTATATTAACTCCATACAAATTCATAGATAGAGTGAACAAGCGGTTAGTTCAGGAGCTAGTTCAGTCCATTTTCATGCTCTTCTGTCCTCAGGCTGTTGACTTTTTCCAGAAGAAAGTTAATTTGGTTTAGAGCCAGGTAGACCTATGTTTATGAACCTGGCCACTCTACCTCCTCTGTGGGAATCTAGTCAAGTTCCTTGATCTTTTGAAATTTGGGTTCCTCATTAAAGACAAGGAAACAGTGGCTGCCATGGGAGTTGTTCTGAGGATGAAACGAATCCATTTGCATGGAGAGGGTGCTCAGTGTGGAAAGGGATCCTCAAATCGTAGATACCCCTTTAGGGTACGTGTGGCCATTTTAGTGAGGTAGACATTTAGAGAAACAGGGCCAGGTTAAATGAATTGAGCCAAAGGTCAAACAGCAGAACAATGACAAAGCCTGAGGTCCAGAGGTCTAACTGCAGAACAATAGTTAAAGCCCCATGTCTCTGGAATGTTGCAGGGCAGTCACTCTTGGAACGTTGTGGAGTGTGGATTTTCCACCCCAGCTCACAGCCCCTCTGCAGAAGGTAGTCCCTCCCACGGCCACCCACCACCCACATTCTTGCAATACCCACAAACTTGGTAAAGGTGCCTGCAACCAGCAGGGGCTGAGGTGACTCTGATTTAGACCCTACTTCTGTTCTTTCCCTTGATAAACTTCCTTTTGTCTCTGCACTGGCCTCCTCTCCTTTCTGTGAACTACCACCCCATTTCTATCCCATATCCAACACTCAGGAAATAGTCATCATTCAACCTTCCTCACCAGCTGGCTGGAGAGCTGTGGGGCCTCCAGGAAAACACACTACAGGCCCTGCAAACTGAGTTCTTGATCCTCTGGCCCAGGGGGCAGGGCAGGTGCAGAGAGAGAGGAATCCCAGTTCTCCTTGCCTCTGTGAGCCTTCCACTTGGCCAGGTGCTGTGAGGACAAACAGCCACTCCTGCCTTCAGCAAGCCCCTGGCAGCATAGCAAGAAAGCTAGTCTGTGGATTTGAACCTCAAGTACCTGGTCTCCAAGCCCAGGTATCTGACTGTGTATCTGAGGGCTGCTAGCTTAACGTTCCTGAACCTGTGTCCTCACTGTCCCCACACTCCCTCCTCGGGCACATGTTCTTCCTTAGATCCAGATTGTCAGGGCTAACCTGGGATCACCCCTGGGATCAGCTGAGGCCCTGGAAATATATCCCTCCCCTCCAGCCTCCTGATCCTCCAGCCCTTTCCCTTCTTCACCCACCAGGGTCCTACTTCCGTGGGGCATCTGGCGTCCAGTGCACGTTGCTCTTCTTTGATCCTGGGTTGGGGAGGGGCTCGTGGTAGATGTAGGAGGGTGAAGGGGAGGGAGGAATAGGTCCTCCCGGAGATCTGATCTCAGGGCATAGTATGGAAAAGACAATCAGATGTTCTCTACTGTGGCATAAACTCTGGAGGGAGTCTGCTCTGCGTTGTTTTGCTAAAAAAGAATGTCTGCCTTCTTCCCAACTTCTAGTCTCATAAAAGGGCTCCTTTGAGTAATCTGGTCCCGAAGGATGCCAGCCTCCAAGGGGAGTGCTGCGGGGGCAGATGCTCTCATCATCATCATCGTTATTGTCATTACCACTGCTGTCCCAGAGTGGGACATAAGATACATTCAACAGCAAATATGTGGAAAAGGAGTCAGATGCTCAGAGCATAAATCCCAGACTTTGAGTGGTTGGAGACTTAAGTAGGCCACACTCAGGCCGGCCTGGCAATCCCCAAGGCTCCGTGGAGGAGGTGGCCTACCTCAGTGCCTGGGGCTGAAGGATGGAGGGTGGCTTCTGACATTGACAGCCCAGGCCTAAGCTCTACACAAAGGGCAGTTTCTGCGACAAGCTGAAGGTCAAGGGAAGGGAAAACGGGAAGCACAGCAGCTCTCCCAGGGAGTGGTGGAAGTGGGGGCGTCTCTCTCCCTTCTTTTTCTCAGGAAACTGAAGAGCTTCACCTGTGTCCCAGTGCTGGCTCTCGGCAGGCCTGGCCTCCTCCAGCCCGAGGGAGGGCTCTGGGAAGCAAAGCAACACAGGAAGAAGGGCAGTTGGCAGTTGGCAGTTACCAAGGGCAGTTGGCAGTTGCCAAATATCCAGTGGTCTCTGGATGTCACTATTTCCCCTCAGCCACCTTAGGAAATCAGTGTGTGCTCTGCTGAGCCCCAAGAAGCCGAGGATTAGTCCTGAAGAAAACTTTTCCGGGCAGAGGGCTGTTCTGGCTGGGCCCTGTGGTGAGAAGAGTGTGACGCTCCAGATACAGGCAGCCTGGGACCAGAGCCAGGTCAGTGAGCAGCAGGGCCTGGGGGTGAGCCCTGGTTTTGAAACCACCCTTTATAAAATAAATAAAAGGCCATAGGGGCCTAAACTCTGCCAAGGTAGAGGCAAGTGTACATACAACCAGGGAGAGCTAGCTTGCTCTCCTATAATCACTTACTACTCAGGAGTCACACAGCTGAGCATCCTGAAGATTCGTAGATTTCCTCATTAGTCTCTCAGATAACATCCCCCTTGTAAAAACCTAAGGCTGGTCTTTGAGATATCTTCCAGGCCCTGCATTCTGGTGGACCCAACTGACCCAACAAGACCAATGGCCCATGTCCTAGTCATCCCTGGGACATGGGCCCTAAGCTTAGCCCTCACTCCAGGGCCACAAACCATCTTCATCCCTAGGGCCCTCTGAACCTAATTATCACATGAAGTCAGGCCCTAACCCTAATACTCACCCAAGGGCCCCAAACCCTCTTCCGCCCCCAGGCCTGCCTGAGCCTAATTATCACCAGAAGCCAGGCTGTAACCTTAGCCCTCGAACTCTCTTTATTTCCCAGGGCCACCTGACTCCAACCATAACCCTAAGCCAAGGTCTAACCCAACGGCTACAAACACTCTTCAACCTGTAGGCCAACCTGACCTTAATTATCACCCAAAAGTGATAGGCCTCATCCAAGATCCCAGAACCCTGTCATTTCCCAGGCCCACCTAACCCTAATTAACATTTCAAGCAGGGCTCTAACCCTACTCCTCGCTAAAGAGCCGCAAATCCTCTTGTCTCCTAGGCATGCCTGACACCAACGATCACCAGCCCTAACACTAGTTCTCACTCAAAGGCCTTACATCCTGTTCTTTCCTTAGGACCTCCTGACCCCAACCATCACCCGAAGCTAGGCTCCAACCTTGCCGTCACCCAAGGGCCCTAAACCCTCTTCATCCCCTAGACCTGCTTGACTCTAATTATTACCTAATGCTGGGCCCTAGCACTCACCTAAGGACCACATACCCTTTTTTTTTTTTTTTGAGACAAAGTCTCACTTTGTCACCCTTGGTAGAGTGCTGTGGCATCATAGCTCACAGCAACTTCAAAATTTTGGGCTTAAGCAATCCTCTTGCCTCAGTCTCTTGAGGAGCTGGGACTACAGGCACCCACCAAATGCCTGCCCCCTATTTTTAGAGGTGGGGTCTCCCTCTAGCTTAGGCTGGTCTTGAACTCCTGAGCTCAAGCACTCTACCCACCTTGGCCTCCCAGGGTGCTAGGATTACAGGTGCGAGCTACCAAGCCCAGCCCACAAACCCTCTTCATCCCCAGGCCCACATGACCCCAACCATCACCCGAAGCCTCACCCAAAGCCTAACCCTATCCTCATCAAGGGCTCCTCACCTGAACCCAGGCCCTAACCCTAACCCAGTGTTTTTCAACCTTTTTTTAAATCTCACAACACACTTGAACCTATAGTTAAATTTCCATGGCACATTTAAGTTATGTTGATCAAAAAAAAGTGTAAAAGAAAAACTGTGGCTTGAACTTCTTTTGAAAATTATTTAACTAATGAGATTTAAAATGTTCACAACATAACCAATATCCTCTCATGGCACACTGGTTGACAATCACTGCTATAGATTGTTAAGCCAGCGTGAACTGAGTTCAACTCCTGCCTCTATTGCTTACAAGCTGTGCAACCTAGAGAAAGTCACTAACGATTCTGAGACTATTTCCTGTTCTGTAAAACAGGGATTATGATACCCACTTTGCATGGTTAATGTTAGATTAGAAAAGCCAGTGCACTGCAGCCCATAATAGATGCTCAACTATGGTAGCCATTTTTTTTTTTTTTTTTTGAGACAGTCTCACTATGTTGCCCTTGGTAGAGTGCGTCACAGCTCACAGCAACCTCAAACTCTTGGGCTTAAGTGATTCTCTTGCCTCAGCCTCCCAAGTAGCTAGGCCTACAGGTGCCATCCACAACGCCCAGCTATTTTGTTGTTGTTATAGTAGTTGTTGCCATTGTTGTTTTTAGCAGGCCTGGGTTGGGTTAGAACCTGCCAGCCCCAGTGTATGTGGCTGGCACCCTAACCACTGAGCAACGGGCACCGAGCCTATGGCAGCTATTTTTGTTATAATTTTTGGTGGTTAACTTTGTTAATGCTGCTAAATTTTTTTATTTTGAAATAATACCAAACTTACAGAACAGTTCCAAAAGTTGTATAAAAATTCCTGTATAGACTTGCACTCAGATTGCTCAAGTTATTAATAAGTTACTACATTTATCTTATCATTACATATGTACTCGTCTATATATGACTGTAGATGTGTACATACATATATATCTAAGTATTTTGTAGACTCATTTACATGAGGCACAATATTTTAGTGTGTACTTCCTAAAAACAAGGATACTTCTCCTGTACAATCATAGCACAACATTAATATGTTATCACCAGACCCCATTCACATCTCATCCAAGGCCCCAATAATGCTCTGTACAGATCCAGGGTCCAGTCCTGGATCTCCGGTTGCAACCACCTGTCATGTCTCTTCGGGGTCCTTTGTGCTGCAAGGGTTCCTCAGTGTTTTCTTGTCCTTCATGATGACAGTTTTGAAGAGGAAAAACCATGTGCTTGGAGAATTTCTATCAGTTTGGGTTGCTGGTGGTTCCTCTGGTTTGGGGTTAGGTCATGCAAGTGTTATTCTCCGTGCATCGGATCATGCAACATCAAGTTGTCCCATCACTGGGGATGCTGACTTTGACCATGTGATTAAGGAGATCGTATAATTCCTGAAGAGAGGTCAACAGTGGGAGTCACTGGCCAGTGTATGCCAGAGTGCCCTCACCATGGCACTCACACGATTCACCCAGTCTGGAGTGGCCAGGGCAGCAGAAGGCACTTGGGAGCCCAGGAGAGTGTGGTTAGGTGCCAACCAGCAATCAGCCTGGCTGTAGTGAGGGCTGTCTTTGTGTATGCAGAGACCTGGGCACAAATTTTGAAGTCACCCACGGCTCGGTGCCTGTGGCTCAACGGGCTAAGGCGCCAGCCACGTACGCCTGAGCTGGCGGGTTCGAATTCAGCCCGGGCCCGCCAAACAACAAGGTGGCTGCAACCAAAAAAAAAAAAATTGGCCGGGCTTTCTGGTGGGTGCCTGTGGTCCCAGCTACTTGGGAGGCAGAGGCAAGAGACTCGCTTAAGCCCAGGAATTGGAGGTTGCTGTGAGCTGTCGGGCCAGGGCACTCTACCCAGGGTGACAGCTTGAGGCTCTGTCTCAAAAAAAAAAAAAAAAAAAAAATGAAGTCACCCACAATGGGCATGTGAGGACCATTCTGGCAGCCCACTTTCACATGATCCCTCAAATGTAATGTGAG
>CAUYRH010118436.1:0-24752 GCA_963574655.1 Perodicticus potto
CAGAATGTGCTTCATATACAATCAGAAACATTTTGATTGTACTGTGAGAGATAGCCCTCACAGCATTTTCTTAATCACTATATAAAGACATTGATACTCTACATTTAATAAGTTTCACCAGTACCCTACTAAGATGCACCATAGGTGTGATCCCACCAATTGCCCTCCCTCTACCCATCCTCCCCCTTCCCCTCCCCTCCCTTTACCTTTTCCCTGTATTCTTGTGCTATACTTGGGTTTTAGCCTTCATATGAAAGCTATAAATTAGCTCTATATTAGGGCTGAGTACATTGGATTCTTCTTCTTCCATTCTTGAGACACTTTGCTAAGAAGAACATGTTCCAGCTCCATCCATGTAAACACAAAAGAGGTAAAGTCTCCATCTTTCTTTAAGGCTGCATAGTATTCCATGGTATACATGTAGTAAAATGTATTTTTACATTCAATATCTTACACTCTCAGAGAAGCAAAGCTGTCTAGGCCTTAGATGATTGCAATCTAGTGGTTCTGTTTACTTAGAAAGCTTGTTAGAACACATGGTTAGAAGCCCCATAACCAGAGAGTTTGTCGCATTTGGTCAGGGGTAAAGCATGAAAATTTGCATTTCTAACAAGTTTCCAGATTACTACTGTCGGTCTAAGGATCACATTTCAAAAACCACTGATCACTGCTCCAGTCTGATCTTACCACATGACAAATGAGACCTAGAGAGAGAAAAACACTTGTCCAAAGTTACCCTACAAGTCAGTGATCAAGCTGTGGCTCCAGACTTCTAAGCCAGAACTCTTTCTTCACCACCATGGCTAAACAACCTCCTTTTTTTCACTCCCTCCCAAGAGTGCAATGAAGATGAATTAAATGCTGTCTGTAAAAGCCCTTTGGATTCTGCGAAACTAAGATGTTCATAACCAAGTGGCAGTATTATTGCTCTACAGAGACATTTCAATTAGGCCTCCTCTGCACTCTTCCTGGACTCTGATATTTGATGATCCTCTTTGACCCCATTTCTTACCAGCTGTGTCTGCAACAAAGAACCACCGTTCTTGGCCCTGGGCCATTTTTAGCTATTGTTACTAGCTGTGCCTTCTCTGAAGCTGTGAGCATATGGAATGGCCCAGCTCAGTGAAAGAGATTGTGGATAAGGAGACAATAGCTTGCTTCAAGCAAGGCCCCAGATGAGCCTGAGGCTCAGCTTCTGCCTGAGACCTATACCTACCCTCACTTCTAGCCCCAGCCAAGAGCAGTTTGGAAAGTACAGGCTACACATAGACCCTGTTGGAAATGAGGATGGCTACATTGTCCCCACTGTGTCCTTGGTCACATGTGCAGGGGGCTTGGTGTTGGGGTCACACTATAGATTATCTAGGAGTTGGAAACCTATGGCCCATAGGTTGGATTTTGTCCATGGCCTATTTTTGTGCTTCCCATGAGATAAGAGTTTTTTTTTAAGTGGCACCCATAGCTCAGTGGGTAAGGTTCCAGCCACATACACTGAGGAAGGTGGGTTCAAACCCTGCCCAAGCCTGCTAATCAATGACAACTGCGTCAAAAAAATAGACAGGCGTTGTGGCAGGCACCTATTGTCCCAGCTACTTGGGAGGCTAAGGCAAGAGAATCACTTAAGCCCAAGAGTTGGAAGTTGCTGTGAGCTGTGACACCACAGCACTTTACCAAGGATGACATAGTGAATCTCTGTCTAAAAAAATTACATTATTAATAGGATTTTAGAAGAAAAAGAAGGATGAGAAAGGAGCAGCAGCAGTGGAAAAGACCATTGTGGCCCACAAAGTCTGATATATTTACTCTGTGGCCCTTTACTGAAAAATTTTGCTGATCCCTGGATTAGAAAACTCATCTACAAGCTGATACCAAGGAACCTTCAAACTGCAGTATGCCAAAACTTAAATAACCTTGAGTGCTCAGTTAATTGAGGACCAACCTGCATTCCTTGATGCCCTGGTGTTTTAGAAGTGGCTCAAGGGATGCCTCTGAGGTGACCTGAGGCTCCATCCCCTCCAACATGTACACATTCAACCTGCTTTCTCAGCCAAAGAAATTAAACTGATTTAATTTTTAAAATGGTTTTCTCCGCTTTTAAACATGTTGAACATTACTGGCAAAAACCAAATTTCCTAACTTTATAGATGTGAAAACTAAGGATCAGAAAAGGGAAGGGTCATATTCAAGATCACATAATGACGTCTATTGAGATCTAGGAGAGGAACCTACAATGTTCTGACTGCACAGGTCAGTGGTCTTTACACTTCATTGTCCCACAAATAAAATATTACATTGCCATGACTTAGCAATTATGAATTGGGCTGCAATAAACATTCTGGTACAAATATCTTTGTTATATTGTGAATTTTGGCCTTCTGGATATATACCTAGTAGAGGAATTATAGGATCGAAGGGCAGGTCTATTTTTAGATCTCTAAGTATTACTTTACCTCCTTCATGTTTACATGGATGGAGCTGGAACATATTCTTCTTAGCAAAATATCTCAATAATGGAAGAAAATGTATCCAATGTACACAGCCCTACTATAAAACTAATTTATAGCTTTCATATAAAGGCTATAACCCAATTATAGCACAAGGATATGGGGAAATGGGCAAAGGAGGGAAGGGAAAGGGGGAGGATGGGTGTAGGGAGGGTAATTGGTGGGACCACACCTATGGTGCATTTTAGAATGGTGAGGGTGAAACTTACTGAATCCAGAATATAAAGGTCTTAACACAATAACTAGGAAAATTCCAAGAAGGCTGTTAACCAGTTAGATGGAAATATTTCAGATTGTATATGAAACCAGCACATTGTATCCCATGAGTGCATTAATGTACACAACTATGATTTAATAAAAAAAAATTTACAAAAATATTAAATCACCATGACAATGGCAGTTATCATTTGCAGAGGATTTGTCACTTTATAAAATACCTTCACGTACTTCACATTCTATAAGACAGCACAGGATACCATAAATCTGCTGTATCCATTAATAGAAATTCTATAAGATAAACCATTTTAGAACATAACATCATCCCATCCAACCCTCTTATTATACAGGTAAGAACACTGAGACCCAAAAACATGTGTGACTTTACCCAAAGTACATAATGAACCAAGCTCTTTATACTGCTCAGTCTTAGAAATCAAATGTCAACATGAAGAAATAACAAAGCTGCCTCCTCTCAGGACATGAGTCTAGTCTCTACTGCTTCTTAGCTCCTTAAAAAAAAATAGGGCCTGAGAAGTTTCTCAGAACTTTCTTTTCTCTATATACTTATTCTCTAATCTATCTCATCAGTTCTGATGGTGTATAATGTCATTTATTTGCCAAAGACTCACAAACTATTTTTGAAGCCAAAACTATTTCTCATCTTCAAGATTCGTAATCCAATTTTCTATTCAACATTTCCACTCAGATGTTCAATAATCTCTCAAATTCAACACGTCCTAAACTAAATGCCTGATCTCCATCAACTTCCAAAAATAACACCTGCTCCACCCACAGGAAAGAAACATCAATAGTTGTCCACTTGAATCAATCCAAAGAAAAAGAGATGTTAGTAAGTATAGCGATGTGATGGGTGAAGACTGCCTATATGGTATAAGCCAAGGTCTTTTCACCCCCCAAAGAAGCTAACCTTTAGCTGTCTTCTTTCTTCACCAGAGCATTTTGTGAGATCACAAAATCAAGTAATCTCAAACAACATTAAATTAAAAGTAAATGCACAACGGGTTTGTGAAATATGTTGCTCCTTTAAAAGTGACTATAATGAGAGGTAGGAAAAATGAATTTAAACCATCCTGATAAAGGACAATGTCTGTGAGAAGAAGGGATTGGGCTAGAAATGGAAACAAGAAGAGATGGAAGGAGAAACAGTATGATCAGGATACAATCAGAAGGGAGTAAAGTAGGGATAAGTAGTCTAAGATCTCCCACATATGATGCTCAGGCCCATGGAAATCTCCAAAATACACAAGTGTGGTCTTAAAAAGAAACTTCATTCTTTCCTTCCCTCAAAGCTCTGGACCCTCCACCTTCACAATGGCCATCTAAAAATCCTCTATCTTGTGTTGAAACTGAGCTCTAAGTGTAAAAATTTCTGGGCTATTAGTATTTTTGGAGCTTCCCCGACCAGGACATAACCATCCCATCGAGGCTGTGTGGGTACATAGGAAGTACTGGGCTCAGAGTCAGATGACTCAGATCCTAACTAACGTTCTATAAGAATTACCCAACCCCTAGCTCAGGCCTTAGTTTTATCACATTAAAAATAAGAAGACGAGAAAGTAGAAAACATTCAGAGTCTCAGTGCTCATGATGGTTTATCACCACTTTCCAGCTCTATTCAGATCTCTGTACCCCACTCTAGAAAATACACAAAACGGTCAAGGTCCTGGAAAAACTAGTGGCTTTTTGCCCCTCCCAATCATGCCTACATATAAAAACCTATTCATGAATTCACACTCATTTTTATTTATTTTTTTCAAAGTTTATTATTTTATTTTATTTTATCTTATTTTATTAAGTCAAATACACATAGATTATGAATACATTTATGCATATGTGGGGTACAATGTGTTGATTTTTTTTATACAATCTGACATGGTAACATCAAACCAATCAACATAGCTTTCACCTCATTTACTTGATTATTGTGTTAAGACATTTATGTTCTACACTTGACAGATTTGACTTGTACCCTCACAATATGCTCCATAGATGTGGTCTGGCCTTTTGCCTTCCCTCTGTCAAAACTCCTCCCCCGCCCTTCCCACTCCATTTCTTTCTGTCATCCTGGTCTATAGTTGTGTTCTATCTTTCATAACAAAGTGTGAGTAAATATAAGTAGGTTTCATAGAAGTACTGAGTACATTGGATACTTTTTCGTCCATTCTTGAGATACTTTACTCAGGAGAATATGTTTCAGGTCCCTCTATGTAAACATAAAAGAGGTAAAGGTTCCATCTTTTTTAAGGCTGCATAGTATTTCATGGTATACACATACCACAAATTAATTAATCTATTCATGGATTGATGGGCACTTGGGCTTCTTCCATGACTTGTATATTATGAATTGAACTGCAATGAATAATCTGGTGCAAATATCTTTTTTGCAAAGTGAGTTTTTGTCTTTTGAATATATTCCTAGTAGAGGAATTGCAGGATCCAACAGCAGGTCAATTTTTAGATACCTGAGTGTTCTGCAAACTTCTTTCCAAAAGGAATGTATTAGTTTGCATTCCCACCAGCAGTGGAGAGGTGTTCCCTTTTCTCCACATCCATGCCAACATCTGTAGTTTTGAGATTTTGTTATGTGGGCTACTTTTACTGGTGTTAGATGGTATCTCACCCCAGAAGCCTCCAACCCACTCATTTTTAGATAGGGAAACTAAGAACCAAGGCCCAGAGAAGGAATGTATTTTCCTAAAGTCACACAAAGAACCAGTGGCAACACACATTGCTGCCAATAATTAAAATGGAACCACCTCTGAGCAAATTGAGGGGATGAGGGCAATCAGGACATGCCAAGCCCAGAAAGCAACCTAAAGTAAAGAGTCCTAGAATGACAGTCCATGTGTCCTTCTACCTCAAGTTCCACTTCTGCTACTAACTACCTACATGGCTTTGGTAAGTTCCCATCACTTTCTAGGGCTCAAATTCCTCTATTATGAATTGATTCTCTAAGGAACTAACTCATACTGATGATGCTCTATGAAATATAATTCCAAGCGGGGCTCCTTTCTGTGAGTATGAACTTCTGATGTGATTGATCCCAAAGAAGCTTATGGCAAGATGCAGGGATAATGTGGCTGTAAGAAAACCTCACTGCCCTCCAAGATAAAGATAAGGGCCCTGAAGAACCCAGAAAATAATCCTTCTCCTCATCATTTAACCATGTTTTCCTGGTTGACTCTTTTGGAACCTTCAAGACCCAGCTTTAAATATCATCACATCTGTGAGAGCTTTAGCAGAATGGATCACATTTTCATTTAGCTCATGAGTATGCTTGGTGTAAATGCCTACATTAGAGCACTAATAATTGTAAATTAGCCTTTCATTTATGAAATAAATAAATGCCTGTAAATGGGGTAAGAATGAGTGTTAAGAACAGTAGAAGATAAAAGTTGGAGTCAAGTTTTGGAGGGCCTTAAAAGATAAGCAGAGATACCCGACCCAGATGAAGGTACAATAAGGAGCCAGTGGTGACTTTTGTGCAAGGAATAATATGGTGTTAATTACGGTGAGAGTAAAGCTATGGATGCATGAATGTTCCTGATTTTCATGAGTCTGCCTATGTGTCAAGGTGGTGGAAGAACAAGTTAGACACTAGGTATGTGATATTGTGGGGATCAAACTGAACTGCCAGCCAATTTTATAATGCAATGAGTTCCTTATTTTATGCCACATAGACCCAAATAAAGACAATGGTATGTAGCTCCTAAAGAGTCTCTGGCAAGCTCCATATAGAAACACCAAAGACCAGACTAGGCAAGGGAAAAGGAGGGAATTAGGGACTACTCCCAGATAAGAATGAATTCTGTAGCCCATTTTACTTTGGGACCATTTAGGAAGCAAGAGAAAATAAGTACATCTAGATCCAAGCTCCAAACCCCACTGTACTGTGGTCTAACTCAGGAGTCAGCTCAGGGACAGCCCTTATACACATATATACCCCTGACAGCAGCCCTTAGTGCTTGTTCACACAGCAGGGGAAAGCCACCCTTCCTAGCAGCTTATACAAAAGCCAAGCACCTGAGAGGCCCCTGAAGAGGCTATTCAAAAGGCACAAAAAGGGCACAAGTGTGGCTTCACATAGTGAACAGCGAAGAGTTTTGGACTCCTGCTTTGAAGTACTGAGATTGGCCCAGTACTGCCAAACAAGGAAGAAAAAAGCCCAGCTTAATTTGGGCCTGACCTCAGAGGGGACAATAAGTACCCATAAACAGCAAGCTATTGAAAAAGTTGTGTTCCTTCTGGAAAATCATGGCCTTTAGCACACTCCCTAGAATGACATCAAGCAGGGACTGGTGCCAAAAATGTGACTTTCATGTTTCTGCAGCAAAGGATGATTTCCTCTCCCCACTTGGCTTTTTCCCCCTATATGTATAAATAAAGAAGTCAGTCAATCATTCAAAAATATGAACATGTTATACACTTTCAGGCTTTGCAATTAGTAATTATTAATAGAAGAAAGTGACCCTGCCTCTCAGAAATATTATTTCATGTATCCCTTTTCTAATTTCTTAGGAGAAATTTATGCATGTGGCCATGCTGAACTGAAATAATAAGAGTTGACACAATGACCACATCAAAAATGGATTTTTCCTCATTTGATTTATACCACCAACATTGCATATGAATGTTACATTGAATCCTCCCAAAGACCCTTAACCCTAGGGACAGAGGACTAGAGGTCACTCAGCCGATGGTGGCTGAGGAAGAAATCCACCAGGGTAAAAGAGGAGAATGAAAACATTAGGGAAATCAAGCTGTGCAAATGACCCACTATTGTGAATATTTATCCCAGAGGTCATTGTAAATTTCAACAATGAGGGAAAAGCAATTTTCATTTCTCAGGTTTTTTTCCCTCAATTTCTATCCCCTCATAGTTATATCCTTGTCTAATCTGCCTTCCCCCACCTTGAACTCCAGAAATAATATGCCTTACTCCTTGACCCCCTGAATCCCTCCTTTTCTTTCTCTTCACCAACAATTTACCTTATCAGCCCTCCCAGTATGACAGAGCCTTAAAAATTTTTCCCAGCTACATAACTCAGATCTTGCTGCAATATAAGCAACAGCCTTTTAGTGGGAGTTGTAGCTGGGAGTATAAAGGGAACTAAGATCCAAAAGTAGTTTCCATCTGCTTAGGTGAGTGGAGTTTTTTGATTAACCTAAAGTTGAATGGGCTAATTAATAGCTTATATCTTATATTAATAGCTTGCTTTACTGCTAGAAGTGCTTTCCCTTTCAGCTTCTAGTTATCTACCTATCTAATTAAAGGAGAGCTTCCCCATTCTAGGAGGTAGCAATTGAGATGCTAAAATATCATGTGGTATAAGACTGAAGTGAATTTTAACTTAGAAACACATAGGTCTGCAGTTAGGAGCCACCCTGCCAAGAGATTCCAGCTAAGAGTTTGCAGAAAGGATTGATACCAAGCAAAAATAATTGAAATTAAACTGGGGCCAGTTCTTCAGTTTTCCAGACCTCAGGAGTTAAATTTAAAGACCAGTTTTCTATAGCACTTTGATGAGTATGTTAGTCATGTTGAAGAAGAGTAAGGTGATCCTTCTGAAACTACATGAGACTCATCATCGAAACACACCATGGGGTTGGGGGTATAGTACATACCAAAACTTCAAATGTGGACTGATTAAATTTGCATTTTACAAATTTAGTCAAGTGTTGGAATTGTCATGAGTATGCTGGGCTCAGTTGATCTCTTATAATAAATCAAGAAACATATTTTAGTGATTAAGTGCATAGATCTCATAGTCAAACAGATAATCTTACTTTGTGTATGACACAGTGTAATGTGTGGCCCACTAAACTAGTGTATAGTCTAGTTTCCTATTTTGTAAAATGGAAACAAAAATAATGCCAATTTATTAAGTTTGTTGTAGGGACTAAATAAAACAGTATATAGATCATTTAGTATAGTACTTGGCACAAGATAAGCACACAATAAATGGTAACTATTATTATAATCATCTCTAAATAATTATCTTTTTATTAGGTCACAAAATATATAAGGCTTAAATGTACATGTAGAACATTATAAAGACCATATGTCATGAATTTATCTCCACAGCACCACTATCTGATTTAAGATGTCATCTTAAATGTCCACAAATAACAGCCTCTAAAAGACCAGATTTGTAAAGTCAGTAGTAGTAAAAAGTTGATCAAGCAAATCAAGAATGGTGATTGCACTGCAGGTCTAATAGACATTTACAGAGCTGGATATCCCTGTTTTTAAATAATGAAAATTACAGGTGTCTAAGTAAGAGAAGTAGAAGAACAAAAGAAATCGCGACACACATTGAATGCAGGAAAGCTCTAAAGGACTTGGCCATGGTGTACCTTAAATTATCAAGTATTTTTTCTGGTGCAGGATCTTTTGAAACTCACTCTGCTTGATCACAAATTTATCCAGCTCTAGTATAAGTACACAAACAAGTATACAAACAAGAAAGAAAAGAACCCTCCCATGTCCCAGCTCACTTCCTGTTAATTCTCAAATTCTCTGTTCTTTATCACAGAAAACCTTCCTCAAAGTATTGTCTAGAGTCACTGTCATCACTTTCTTACCTCCATTTCTAAATTCAACCTACTTAATTTGGGATTATATTTCTAAAATTCTACTGAAACTACCCTTGTTGAGGTCATCAATGACATTCATAGTACTAATGGGTAGAAAGTGCTATGTCCTCATCTTACTTGGGCACTGAGCAGCATTCAACCTGGTTAAGTGCTCTCTCTTCTTACCGATATATTTTGTTCTCTTATCTTCTTCAAACCCTGTTCACCGGATCTCCTCCTACCTCACTAGCCTCTCACTCTAATTTTCCATTACTAGTTCCTCTTCCTCTCTTCTGTCTCCAAATGTTGGCATACCCTACGGTTTTGTCCCGGGATACCACTACTTTCTGTTTGTCTGCTCTTCCAGAAAAATCTTACTAACTCCATAGCTTTATACAGACCATCTACATAAGGATGAGTCTCCTCTTTAAACTACATTCCTGAACTCCAGACTTGTATTATTTATATACAAATACTTGAGAGACCTGACCATTTACGTGTTTAATCAGCATCTCAAAAATAATGTGTCTAAAACAGAACTCTTTATCACGCACACACATACACAAACACACACACAAAAAAACCCTGCCCTTCCCCTAGCCTTTCTAATCTCAAGAAATAAGACCAAAAATTGAGTCATCATTGATTCTTTTCTTTTCTTACTGCCCTGCATCTAATCCAGTGAATTTTTCTATTAATTCTTCCTTTAGTACATATCCCAAATCTATCCACTTCCCTCCATGCCACCACTAACACTTTATTCCAATTATCTCTCTTGCCAAAATTACTATAGGAGCCTCCTCACAGGTTTCCCTGCAGACGTTCTTTTTCTCTGTGGTCCATTCTCCAATGTCAGTCAGAATTCTTCTTCTTCTTCTTTTTTTTTTTTTTTTTTTTTTGCATTTTTTAAATTCTTTTTCTTTTTTTATTGTTTGGGATTCATTGAGGGTACAAAATATTAGGTTGCACTGATTGCATTTGTTAGGTAAAGTCCCTCTTGTAATTGTGTTCTGCCCCCAAGAGGTGTGCCACACACCGTGACCCTCATCCCCCTCTCTCCTCCCCTTTCCCAGATTCCTCATTCCCCTACCCCCCACCTTGTAATAGATCATCTACTGCCTTCATATTAGAATTGAGTACTTTGGATTCTTGCTTCTCCATTCCTGTGATGCTTTGCTATAAGTTCATTTTCCAACTTAAAGATCACCAATAGCTTACTATTACTCTCTCAGAATAAGATCAAAACATTTTAAAACAAATTATAGACCCTATATGATCTTCCTCTATCCCATTTAATCCCATGCAATTCTTTCTTTTCAAAAAAGTAGTGATAAAACATTGCTATCATGCTGGTTTTGAACTCCTGAGTTCAAGTGATCCTCCTGCCTCAGCCTCTTAAGTAGCTGAGACTACAGGCATGTGCCACCATGCCCAGTTACCACTATCTCTAGTAGTATCACTACACTTCAGCTGTACTGACCTTTCTATCCCACTTACATATCACACTCCTGGTTCCATCTATCTATAAATGTCTTTTTCCGAGATTTCACTTAATTGAGTTCTTGTCATTCAGATTTTACCTTACTGTTGCCCAGTTACTACATACCATATCACCTTGTTACCTTTTCCCTTAACACCAATCATTATGTACCATTTTCTTTTTGTTTATTATCTATCCTCTCCGATACTAAACTAGAATGTAAGCTTGAGAAAATACAAGAAAAAAAGCCTTTATAATGGGAGAAGATTTTTTCATGTTATGATTCTGACAAAGGTCTGATAACTAGAATCCACAGAGAACTCAAGTTAATCAATAAGAAAAGAGCAATCAATCCCATTTCTTTGAGGGAAAGAGACTTGAATAGAAACTTCTCTGAATATGACAGGTGAATGGCCAAGAAACACATGATAAATTTTCATTATCTTTAATCATCAGAAAAAGGCAAATCAAAACCACTTTGAGATATATCATCTAACTCCAGTAGGATTAGCTTACATCAAAAAATTCCAAAACAGCAGATGCTGGCATGGATATGGAGAGAAGGCAACACTTCTACACTGCTGGTGAGATTGCAAACTAATACAACCTTTATGGAAAGAAGTATGGAGACACCTCAAAGAAATAAAAGTTGACTTTCCATTTGATTTCGCAATTCTATTACTCAGTATATACCCAGAAGAACAAAAACAATTTTACCACAAAGATATTTGCACCAGAATTTTTAGTGAAGCCCAATTCATAATTCTCAAGTCATGGAAGCAACCCAAATGCCTATTAGCCCATGAATGGATTAGCAAATTGTGGTATATGTATACCATGGAATACTTTTCAGCCATAAAAAAAGATGGGGATTTTATATCTTTTATGTTTTCCTGGATGTATTTGGAACATGTTCTTTATAGTAAAGTATCTCAAGAATGGGGAAAAAAGTATCCAGTGTATTCAATACTATTATGAAATTAATATATAAACACTTACACACTCATATGAATGATAAAATGCAAATAAAGTATAGAAATTGGGAGCGGTGAGGAGGGAGAGAGGAGGAGAAGAGGGATGGTAATTGATGGGTGGAGAAAGGGTATTTGGTGGGATCTCACCTGATGTGCATAATACAAGGGTATATTTCAAAATAACTGAGTAAATTTTTAATGTCTTACCACAAAAAATAAGTGAGGTGATAGCTGTGTTAATAAGTTTGATTTAAGCATTCCACATGGTATATCAAATCATCACATTGTTCCCATAAACGTATCAGTTATGATTTTAATTAAAAATCAATAAAAAAGAAAATAATAAAGTGTGATTTTTTTCAGATATTACCTATTTAGTACTACATATTTACTCTTTACCATTCTCCACAATGCCTTAAACTCTGGAATACCAACCTATATGAATGTACAAATGACCTCTCTTGCTCTCTAGCTTCTGGATCAATTTAGCAAATATGGAAAACTGGCAAGGGACTGAAGGGCAAAAAGATATGATGTCAGGAGATTGATTTTTCTGGATCTCTTGCTGTAGGGAAGCCACAGGCTGGCTGTATCTCTCAAGCAAAGGCCTCAGCTCCTAGGTATCAGTCAGTTATTTGTACAGATAATTCACTATCTCACTTTCAGGAATGAAAATAGCAATGGAACCTAACTGCTACTGCTACTAGTACTGCAATGGTACTGCAATATCTATCCTTTGTGTGTTTTCTACCCTTTATAGATAGTGCTGCTAATAAACCACTCAAATATTAAGTCTAAGTGCCCCATATATTTTCTATGAGATAGATATACTAAATTCAGTGAAGGAATTTAGTTTCCTGGAGCAGGGAACAGTTAGTTCTACCTACAGGAGGAAGGAATTGTCAAATTGACAATGCTTAAGTATAGTGTCAAAAAATAAATAGATGTTTCCCAGGAAGCCTGAAAATGGGAGAAAATCCAGGTTAGTAAAAAATAAGACTATAAATAAGTTTGGCATTTGGGCACACTGGGAAGCCATATGGAATTCAACATGACTAAAGATTAAAATGCAAGGGTAAAGCTTTGAATAAGATAAAGTTGAGCAAGATGATGTTTATTCTGTCTTCTGTGGATGCTAAAGACTTGACCAGTCTCATATTGCTAAATTTGGTTTCCAAGAAGAATATATGACACACAATACAGTCTAATACAGTCTTCTTCAAGGAAATATACACCCATAATACACCTAGCTAAAATTTTGGCCACAGTGTGTGTGTGTGTGTGTGTATATATTATACTGATATATATGATATATATATCATGCCTGATGAGTTGTGTTAAACCTTGAAAACACTTAAGAGCACTTGGGTTCTCTAGAGACACCTGAATGAAACATTTCTTGCAGACCCAGGGCAGAATAAGAAAAAAAAAAGTCAAGTGGTAATATTTTATATATATTTGGGAACTTAGGTTTTCTATAAGCATAAATAATTGATGTGACAATAGGATGGGATTTGAACTACTGAATATTGCAGTGTGGAGAACATATCAGCAAGATGGTGGAATAGTAGCTTTCTACTGTAATCTCCATAGATAAACATCAATTTTGACAACCGCTGACAGATGAAAGTACCTTTGTGAGATTTGGGGAATCCAGTGAAGAAGTTCCAGCATACTGGTGGAGCAAAAATATGATAATAGATGCATTATAAAGAGCAAGAAGAAAAGTTTCATCATACCCACACTACCCCTACCACAAGGTATCATAGCTGTACTAAGAGAGACCCTTTTAGCCTGAAATATCTTCAACAGAAGAAGATGAGAACATAATGAGGAATAGTTTAACATTCTCAGTCATGTCAAATGCTACCTGAGAGATTCACCACCACATCCTTTACCCATCCAGAATACTCAGGTGATTGTCAGGGCCAAGTGACTGGGAGATGCTATGAGCAAAGAAGTGGGTAATCACAGAAATTAGAGCTCAGAATTCAGCAAATAGCCACAGATCCTACTAATGTGGACTCCCTCAGGAAGCCCACCTACAAGTCACTTTGAATGCCTTGCCTACAGACCCCCTTAACTTACCAATAGGGAGGGAGCCCTAAATGCTCTCCATACCTCACCCCCAATGCAAAACCAGCTTCCCACAGACACCCTCACAGACTGCAATGGGAGCCTCTGCAGATGGTTCACAAGCAAGCATAAACAGTCAACCTAACTCTGCTAGATTGACAGTAGACAAACAAACTTGAGCATTTCAGGGCCTCACCCTAGGGGTAAAATACAAGAATTTCTGAAAAACTGGGCTGGCTTTGAGGGATCAAGAAAAGACATATAGTCTTAAGAATTCCTCTGCAAAGAGAGAACAAGAAGTGTGGGGCAGGCACAATCATAGAAAAGGTATGAAAGACCCTCAAAATTCCTAGTCAGGCTCTCTGGTGAAGCCATTTTTCTCCTGAAGCCAGTCAATAAGTCCAGAAGTTGTCACTTCTTCAAATGCGAAGACAGCAATACAAGACTCAAGAAAGATAAAACCTCTAGGGAACAAGGCACTAACAAAGAAACGCAATAATATTCCAATAACTAACCTTAAAGAAATGAAAAAGTACAAATTGCCTGATAAAGAATTTAAAAAATTCTTCCTTTGAGGAGTGGGCAACATGACCAATTGGAGCCAGCTTTCCACAGAGGCTTCTATCCAGAAGGAGAGTTAAAGGACAGAAGTTTCTCAAGTAAGCTGATGGTTTGGAGCTAAGCCAAGAGAAAAGATTGAAGAGTGCACATTACCCCTGCTGAGGCAAGCTGTGACCCTAAGAAAACAAACAATAGGTACAAAAGTCATCACTGAGCAGACAGGAGTCTCCTCCCCCATGAGAACACCTCACAGTGAACTTTCTACAAACAAGCAAGCAGAGTTCAGATCTCTTCTTATTTCATCCCACAGAAGAGAGCCTCTAAAAGCCAGATCTCCTTTCCCAGAGAGAATCCACCTGTGTACCTTGACATTCTCCCATCAGACATAAAATTGAACATATATTCTATCCACTATTCTGAACTCCCACTACTGCCCTCCACCTGCACCCCAACATCTGGAAGCCTCCCTCACCTGGAGTCTGGATTCCTGGGCAATTTCTTGAGAGGTGCAGGCAAGGCATGGGCTGCTACAAGTCTGTGCTGAATCAGTGTCACAGGTGTAAAGTGGGGACTCTGGAGTGAGGGAGCCAAGCAGGAGAGGGAAAAATGGTGCCCTGTGGCAGAATGCAGTAGCAGTAGTGGGAACAATAGGGCTCACACCCCGAATGGTATTTTGGAGAAAAACTTCCAATGTATCTTAGCAACCAGAGGGAGCTGGACCTCTGCTCCAGGGGAAGCCACAGGTGGAGCATATCTGAAACAGAAACGAAGGCTCCACAAACAAGGGATATGCCTGCGGGGGTACCTGCCCAGTCATGGGGTAGCAGGGACTGAGGCGAGAATGTGTGTGAGCAGAGGCGGCATATTCCCAGTGCAGGGTTGAATCATAATTGTTGCTTTTGTGAGCCCAAGATGCACCTGGCCCCAAGTGGAGCATAGCTAGGACAAGAGTGTGCACAGCAGTGGCACCAGCCCAAGCCCAGGGTGGAGCAGGAACTGAGAGCCCTTTGTGAGCTCTAATTGCACCTGCCCCATCACAGAATGCAGTGGAGAAAGAGACTTCAGCTTTGTGAGAGTAGGCACAGCAGCAGCAGCACAGGCCAGGGCTGAGTCGCAGATTTTATGAACTCTCATGGTGGATCCAGGACAGAATCACAAATTCTGCAAGAATATAAGTGGCAGCAGCATCAGCCCAGGGCAGAGCTGGAACTGAGTGCCACTCCCCACCTTCCATTGAGCACCTAAGGTAGTCAGGCTTCAAATCCCCCTGCTGGCTGGTGGCAGACTGTGGAGGCCTGGCTGAGGAGGCATTGATCTCCCTGACTCTGGCAGTCACAACCCCCAGCACATTTGTTCATTGGTGTGAACTGGGCCACAGCCCCATGGGGTTACCAGTGACTGGGTGTGACGGAGGTGCAAGGTGGGGAAAGAGAAACCAGCCTCTCCAGAGTAACTCATTTTCTGGGCAGGCCTTTTTGACTCTACAGAGCACTGGAGCAAGCCACACTTGAACTTCCAGTAGACCCTGGCTGTCTAGTTGCTGGATACCTTTTGAACTGTCCCACTTGAGAGTGGGTGCTGACTG
This sequence comes from Perodicticus potto, assembly GCA_963574655.1. Taxonomy (NCBI): domain Eukaryota; kingdom Metazoa; phylum Chordata; class Mammalia; order Primates; family Lorisidae; genus Perodicticus; species Perodicticus potto. The sequence continues at coordinate 15,997 of CAUYRH010118436.1, forward strand.
GGACAATTGGTATGGAACTTTTGACCTGGGCCCACCACCCGAGGACCCTCCAAGGTGGTACCCTGGTTGTGTTGTAGTGAGAAGGTTTGATTTTCCTCTTCCAGTTGTTGCCCATGGGAGGTGGGTGACTTAGTTGCTTGTATTTCTCCACAGCTGAAATTTCAACCCAGAGTCACTGATTCACTAGGATTGGACAGAGAACATCTGAATAATAGACACAGGCAAATAGCCCAACCATACAAAGCAGACCCCCAGTGTCTCAGGCTGTAGTACTGTACAGGTCCTTTGCAAAGCTGTAGGGGAAAAGCTGCAGTCACCAATCCCAGCTCTTTGGCAAATGGCTGGTTAATTACAACTCCAGGAGCCCTCAATCCAATTTCACCTTACCTGCTCATCTACCCAAATGGTGAAAAATAATCATGGGTCGAAATAAGGAGAAAAACTCTGGCAACATGAATAATCAGTTAATCAACTCCCCCAAGGAATGACAAGGCAGACACACCAAAAGGTCCCATTAATAAACAAATGGCTGAGATATCAGATATCCAGTTTAGAATTTGTATGTCAAATAAGATTAACAGAATGGAAGTAAGTTAGAATTGGAAATTCTAGGAATAATTCAAAAGTTGTCTCAAGAATTCAATGAATTCAAAGACAAAATTACCAAATATTTTGACACACTGAGAAAAGAATTTGAATCCCTCAAAGAGCTGAGAAATACAGTAGAATCCTTCAGTAACAGAATGGAGCATGCAGAATAAAGGATCTCTGACAATGAAGACAAAGCTTTTGAATGCTCCCAAACACTCAAAGAGGAACAGAAGTGGAGAGCAAAAATGGATTATTTTCTGAGAGAGTTGTGGGATCACTCCAAAAGAGCAATCATTTGCCTTTTAGGAATTATTGAAGGAGAAGAGGTTGTTCTGAAAGGCATAGGTGCCATACTCCAAGAGACAATAGAGGAGAATTTCTCAATCATGGCAATGATACTGAAATTCAGATAGCAGACAGTTTCAGGACCCCAGCACAACTCAATCCAACTAAAGCATCCCCTAGATACATTGTTATTAACTTTGCCAAAGTTAATATGAAGGAGAAAATTCTGCAAACAGCCAAATGTAAGAAAACCATAACCTACAAGGGGAAGAATATTAGAATGACTGCAGATCTCTCTGCTGAAACTTTTAAAGCCAGAAAAGGATGGTCATCGAACTTCAAACTCCTAAAACAAAACAACTTTCAACCCAGGATCCTGTATCCACCTAAAATGAGTTTCATTTATGAGGGAAAAATTAAATACTTTATTGACATTCACATATTGAAGACATTTGCCATAACCAAACCAGTTTTCCAGGATATTCTTGGACGCATCTTCCACAATGACCAGCAACATGCACTACCACCAAAGTAAACTGATTCAGAAACTTTTGATCAAATCCAAATTTCAACAGCAGTGAAAGGATTAAAAATATCCAATGGACTTTTGAAAAACTCAATACCCAAAATACTACCAGGCTTATCTATATAGGTCACAAAGCTCAGTCTTCCAACAAAATCAATATCATTCTAAATCCCAAGCCATATTACTACTGTAATAACAGAAGAGTCCCTTAAAAATGCAGATGTTTTCCTTCATCTTTTAATTGGCTTACTATGTAACAGTTTTGCCTGGGTTTTGGCATCCATCTACGGAAAAAGTAAGACCCTAGCGATCTCCCTCTAGAAGTCAAGCATGATGAAATTGTACCCCCTTGTGGATATAGATTTGTCTGCTCTAGGGATCCTTCTGCTAGCAAAACTTTCAAATATTGAACTAAATGGTGCTATGCCATTTTAAACACTGCCAGAAGTGTTGTATGTATGTGTGTGTGTGTGTGTGTGTGTGTGTGTGTGCGTGTGTCTGTCTGTCTGTCTGTCTGTCTGTCTGTCTGTTTGTTTGGTGGTAGGAGACAGGGAAGAGGAGGCCTGGGATTAAGAGCACAACCCCTTTGACTATTAGCAATACATCTGATTAAAGAGAAAAAGGCATTTCTCACCACACACTTCCCATCATCAGTCTTTTCCCCCATAGTTACATAATCTATTTCACTTCAAGTGTAATGCAGTCAAATAGGAAGTCAGGATAGGTAAGAATTGTACCTGCAAACATTGCTTTTGGACAATTGCAAATAGACCTGCCAGTGAAGAACATCAGGCACTATTTTATCTCATTTTTCCTAAAGTGAAGAATCTCTGGCTCAATAACGTGACTCAGAACTCATATAAATGTCATCTAATCCCCTAGTCTATTGATAATAAATTCCCATCCATAAAAGTACAACACAACTCCAAATATATTCATGAATGCTATCCTAAAGAATACAAGAGACAAGACATAATAGAACTATATTTTCCTTGTGAAAGAAATAGGACCCTATAATTTAACCCCCACATTTTGGAGGATGAAATATTTTTTCATCAACAATGATGAAGAAAGGACTTCAGTGATGCATGTAGGTTCAATACTCAGGTTGGAAATAGAAAATTATTTTCACCAAATCTAGAAATACTTATCCTTCTTTAAAAATCCAGTTTGGCTATGTTTTAACTCTTCTGCTTCGAGAAATGAATGAGTAAAATTATTTACTCTTTGACTTGGCAAATGCATATGTTATATTTTCACTACCATGACATGTTAATTAAAGATAATTTTATGTTCTTGGTACCTATCTTGAAAAGTGAATGAGTTGCATGATTTAGATATCTTAATTTGCTCTTAAGGAAAACTAACTTGCTTTAACGAATACTAATTTTTTGATCTTGTTAATTGTTTCAGGTTCATTGAGGGTACAAAGAATTAGAATACACTGTTTGCATTACTACTATTTTTTAATTTTTTTTGTTCAATGTCTGAGTTTTTTATTTTTTTTAGCTTTTTTTAATTGAATCATAGCTGTGTACATTAGAGCAATCATGGGGTATACTGTGCAGGCTTCATATAAAATCTGAAATATTTTCATCCAACTGTTCGACATAACCTTAATGAGATTTTCTCATTTATTATGTGAAAACATTTGGGTTCTGCATTTAGTAGGTTTCACCTGTCCCTTCTAAATGCACCATTAAGTGTGATCCCACCATTTACCCTCTCTCAACCCACCCTCTCCCTCCCCCTTCCCTCCCTTACCCTTTTCCCCATCTTCTTGTGCTATAATTGGGTTGTAGCCTTCATATGAAAGCTATAAATTGGCTTCATAGTAGGGCTGTATACATTGGATACTTTTTCTTCCATTCTTGAGATACTTTGCTAAGAAGAATATGTTACAGCTCCATCCATGAAGCATGAAACATGAAAGAGGTAAAGTCTCCATCTTTCTTTAAGGCTGCATAATATTCCATGGTGTACATATACCACAATTTATTAATCCATTTGTGGATTGATGGGCACTTGGGTTTCTTCCATGACTTAGCAATTATGAATTGGGCTGCAATAAACAATCTGGTACAGATATCTTTGTTGTAATGTGATTTTTGGTCTTCTGGGTAAATGCAAATCAAAACTGCCTTGAGATATCATCTAACTCCAGTAAGATTAGCCCACATAACAAAATCCCAAATCCCAGAGATGTTGGCGTAGATGTGGAGAAAAGGGGACACTTCTACATTGCTGGTGGGAATGCAAACTAATATGTTCCTTTTGGAAAGACATTTGGAGAATACTCAGAGATCTAAAAATAGACCTGCCATTTGATCCTATAATTGCTTCCACTTCTCTTACAGCATAGTTGTGTTTATTCATCCTTAAGGTTTTATTTGTTTTTTTTTTTTTTTTTTTTTTTTTTTGAGACAGAGCCTGAAGCTGTTGCCCTGGGTAGAGTGCCTTGGCATTGCAGCTCACAGCAATCTTCAAGTCCTAGGCTTAAGCGATTCTCTTGTCTCAGCCTCCCAAATAGCCTGCCACAACGCATCAGCTACCTTTTGGTTGCAGCCATCATTGTTGTCTTGACACGCCCGAGCTGGATTTGAACCTGCCAGCTCAGGTGTATGTGGCTGGCATCTTAGCCGCTTGAGCCACAGGCGCCGAGCCATTAAGGTTTTTTTTTTTTTTTAAATTCAGTCTTCATTGTAGACTCTCATTTCTAATTCCATCCTGAATTTGTTCATTTGAAAAAGTTTCTAGTTCTGATTTACATGGTTCTTTCATGTCTCAGTGTCTTAGTACCTTTTGGCTCACTTCAAAATAGTAGATGTGAGTTATCTGTTTGGTGGGCATGTCTTCCTGGTGCATTTTCATTGTCCATATGAGTGCTATTCTATTCTTATTCTCTTCAATTACTGTAATTTTGTAAGTATGGGATTTGACTTCCATACTTTCCTGTGATTATTTTTGTGTAAAATTGTTTTTCTTGAACTTTTTGAAGAAAGCAGTTTTTTTGAGACAGCGTCTCACCCTGTCACCCTGGATAGAGTGCTGTAGCGTCACCACTGCTCACCACAAACTCAAACTCCTGGGGTCATGCAATCCTCTTGCCTCAGCCTCCTGAGTAACTGGGACCACAGACTTGCGCCAACATACCTGGCTAATTTTTCTATTTTTAGTAGCGACAGGGTCTAGCTCTTCCTTGGGCTGGCCGCCAATTCCTGAGCTCAAGTAATCTTCCTGCCTTGGCCTCCCAGAGTGCTGGGATTACAGGTGTGAGCCACCTCATCCAGCCAAGGATAGCTTCTCTAACTTCACAGAGAATGCCTTGTTGTTACTGCGTAGTTTTGTTGTTGTTTTAATTTTCAAAGCTTATTTCGGAGAGTCCCCCATCTTCCATTTTTATCCGGACCTTCTCTTTCCTTTGTTTCCATTGTCTCTGTTCCGCTCCATTTTGTTTCCATGCCCAGCAGTTCATCTTCAGTGGGGGTCCCTTTCCTGGAAGGAAGCCTACCTAGCAGGTTGGTAGCTCTATTTCTCCAGTCCCTCCAGACTTTGCCATGAGCCCCTATACACTCGTGCTTGTGGAGAAGGCAGATACCCGTTCCTATTTCCGCTGCTGTTCTCAATTCGGCTGGGTGGGCCTTCCAGCAAATGCCTTTTGGTTCTTTTGGAGTCCTCCAGATGCGTCGATTCCCTGTGCAGACGCCACAAAGGTCTTATAATCCTATGGTTGCTAATTAGTTCATTCCCACTTGCTTACATTTTGGAGATGATGGGGAGACCTGTTCACTTAGGGTTTTTGTAGACGCGTCCTTGGGATTTTGTTTTGCTGTATAGTTGCTTTGTCTGTTTTATGTGGAGACTGAAACACTATGAAATACTATGCTCCTGCTGTCATCCGCCCCGAATTCTCCATGAAGCAACAGAGCTTTTAAATTACTTAACAATCACCTTAAAAGACCGTATTCTCAGACAATGGCATAACTTTCTAAGCATTACATATAACCACTTCTAACCTCTTTGACTGCTGCTACCATCACCTTCTATCTGGACGTTCTAGTAAATACCAATTATTGTAATTCCCACCCTCCAATAGTCTCCCAACTTTCACCAAGCTGCACCACTACAGTTGTAATGATTATTTTAAAATGTAAGTCAGGTTATATTACACTCAGCTCAAAACACTACAAAAACATCTCCACTTTCGGGGCCAATATGAGCTGGCCTATAGTTCCCCCCAACCTCCTCTAGCACTTCAGGCCTCAAGCACATCACACAGGTTCTCATCTCGTCATTTGTACTATTGTTCCTTCTGCTGTAAATGCTGTTCCTCCTGGTTTCCACCTAGCTTGCTTCTTCACTTCCTTTGGTCTCTGCTCAGATGTCATCTAATGAGAGAAGCCTTCTCTGATCACATTCACCTCCCTGTTGAAAAACAGAACCCTCATTCTCTTTCCATGTTTTATTTTTCTTCACAGCACTTGTTACCACCTGATTATGTTATATGCTGATTTTTTTATCTCTCTACCAAGAATGAAAATGTCATGAAAAGTAGAAACTTTGTCTTCTTAGTGCCCTGAATAGTGCTAGGCACAAAGTTAGTACTTACTATAAATTCATTAGCTCACTGAATGAGTGCCTAAATATAAAGTGCCTAGCATCTAATAAGTAGTCAAGAAATGCTAGTTCTTTTCTTTTTTGGATAGGGAAAAGGAGACGATCTGTAGAAAATTCCACTATTCTCAATGATAGAAGAACCAATAATAGCACATAGGTATAGTCAAAAAAAAAGGTGAAGCAGGATAAAATAGTGACATTAGAGCCAAAAGAAGGGGCCGGGTGTGTTGGCTCACACCTGTAATCCCAGCACTCCTGGAGGCTAAGGCGGGAGGATTGCTTGAGCTCAGAGGTTCAAGACCAGCCTGAGCAATGGCGAAATGACATCTCTACCAAAAATAAAACTAGTTGGGCATTGTGGTGGGCGTTTGTAGTCTCAGCTACTTGGGAGGCTGAGGCCAGGGGATCACTTGAGCCCAGGAAATTGAGGTTACTATGAGCTATGATGCCACGGCACTTCACCCAGGGCACTGGGTGAAGACTCTCTCTCTCTCACCAAAAAAAAAAAAAAAAAAAAAAAACTTTTTTAAAAATAGAGCCAAAAGAAGGGAGTGATCAACTATACCAAACATACAGAGCAGTCAAGGAGATCAGGACCTGAGAAGAGGCTGTAAGGCCAGCATTATGGACTCAATTATGACTCAATATGCTTATATGGAAATCCCAACCCCCGTGTGATACTTGGAGATAGAGCTGTTAGGAGGTAATTAAGGTTGACATAAATGTGCCTAATCCAATAGGATTGGTGTCCTTATAAGAAGAGACACCAGAGAGCTCCCTGAATACCCTCTGCTATGATGTGAGGACAGAGACAGCCAGGCACACAGCCCTCACCAGAACCCTGCCTCGCCAGCCTCTTTATCTTGGACTTCCCAGCCCCCAGAACTGTAAGATATAAGTTTCTTTTGGTTAAGCCACCAGTCTGTGGCATTTTGTTATGGCAGCCTGAGCAGATGAATGCATCTGAAAAATGTCATAAAATTTAGGGTTAAGCCAATGTTAAACCTGGAAATCAGAGTTTTTCCATTTTTCAGTTGCATGTTAACATATTAAGAGCTGCAGATACTAAGAAAACCTGTATAGAAAATCCACAGAGTAAGTCATTCAAGTATAAAGAAAAAGCCAATTATCATTGGCAGAGTATTTATAGGAAAAAAATCCACTCAATGTAGAATAACAGAATATTCACAGAAATAAAAAAATTGTGCATGGCTGTTTCTAACACCTAGAGGGCTCACGCCTGTAATCCCACCATTCTGGGAAGCCAACACTGGTGGATCACCTGAGCTCAGGAGTTTGAGATCTAAGCAAAGCAAGAACCCATCTTTACTCAAAGTAGAAAAATTAGCTGGGCATCCTAGCTTGCACCTGTAGTCCCAGCTCAAGAGGATCTCTTGAGCCCAAGAGTTTGAGGTTGCTGTGAGCTATGATGCCATGGCATTTAACCCCAGAGTGACTGAGTGAGACTCTGTTTTGAAAAAGAAAAAATCCAACAGAATTAATATTTTTTAAAGTAAAATTAAGGCTCCTGTGCAAAATGGAACCACATGTTATTCAAACAAGTTCTAAATTCAGAATAAATTATTTTCATAAAAAGTGCAACTTTCTGAATGTGGTTAAATGTTCTCATGTGGAACAGTTGTATGATTGTAATTGGTGTGGCCAGACAGAAGCTTCCCTGTGACATTAATCATAAAAAGCTGGATTAGGGTTTTATACTTTAAAGTGTTAAGAAGGACCTAGTCTAAAACAATAGATTCACCGAAATGTAACACTACTAGGCCCCTTCCACCAAAGGCTGCTCCAGCTTCAGAAACAGGTCAGAGTTCAGAAATGCACTGAGCTGATAGGCTAGAACTCGTCAGTTCTTTGCAATTAACAGGCAGATTTTAGGTTCCGAAGCCTATTGAAGCTGCCCACGCCGCTAGGGCCTTACTCTTGATGGGCTTTTGATCATTTATATTCATTAGCATCTTATGATGCTGAGATAGAAAAGAAAGGAAGGCAACTTCGTTAAAACCTTTTCTCCGTTGAGGAGTCTGGGTTGCCCGTCAACGTCACCTGTCCAGTCCCAACACACACAAATCTCACATCCCTGTCTCATACTTCTGAGCAAAAACAGTAAGACCGGTGATAGCAGAAAATCTTCCCCAAGTATGGGGACTTCGGAGGGGGTTTGATGGCAACCGGTACGAACCGCGCTGACCGTTTGGGCCTGGTCACTGCTGCTCCGGCGCTTTTCCCAGAGCGGTCCCCATACAGAGTGACAGCCTCGCTCTGGGGTCTCAGAGTCACCTTCCCTCCCGCCCCAGGTTCCTTTCGGAGGACTTCAAAATAATGCTTGACCAGGCCGGACGACTGACCCCGTGTCCGTGCGAGCGGGCAGTCTGCACACAGGATACCCTGCGTCTAGGTCACAGCAGCGTCCTTCGGCCGGCGTGGCCCCCGCGGGCCGCCGTAGACCCCGCGGGCTGCCGTGACCCCTGCGGGCGGCGTGACCCCCGCGGGCCGCTGTAGACCCCGCGGACGCCGTGACCCCCGCAGGCGCCGTGACCCCCGCGGGCCGCCGTAGACCCCGCGGGCCGCCGTGACCCCTGCGGGCGCCGTGACCCCTGCGGGCGCCGTGAACCCCCGCGGGCCGCCGTGAGTCCCCCCTGCGGGCGCCGTGACCCCGGCGGGCGCCGGGCCCCCCGCGGGCCGCGGGAGCCCCCGCGGGCGGCGGGGCCCCCGGGGGCGC
>CAUYRH010118438.1:0-22415 GCA_963574655.1 Perodicticus potto
AAGTGTATGTTTTCTGTTTTTTTTTTTTTTTTTTTTAGACAGAGTCTCAAAATTTTGCCTTTGGTATAGTAAAGTGGCGTAACAACTAAAAAAAAACATAAAAAATTTTGCTTAATCAAATATATTTACACAGCCACCAGAGTAGCTGGGAATACAGGCGCCTGCCACAACGCCTGGCTAATTTTTGGTTGTAGTTGTCATTGTTGTTTGGCAGGCCAGCTGGATTCGAACCCGCCTGCTCCAGTATATGTGGCTGGCACCCTAGCCGCTGAGCTATAGGCACCGAGCCAAACTTCGAGTTTTCAACACAAAGCAGCAAGGTGAGTTTCCTTTTCCTAGTGGTAAAAATATTGGAGGAGTCTTAATAGCAATTCAAACTTGGGGACACTAAGTGATTATTGTACCTGAAACCAGGTTGCTTTAAGCCAAGAAGAAATACTGAGAGTTAGAGCTGCTCCCGGAGGAGTACCAGTCCTCCACCCCCAGAGAGCTCGCTTATCCTCTGACTAAATGCCTGAAATCCCATGGCTAAGCTATACCCTGTCACCTTGAAAATTTAAGTCCTCTTTAAAATAAAACTCCTCACTACAGGATTAACAACCTTTAGTTATCCTTTACATCTCAGTGAAGATTAGCCATTTTTCGGTATATGTTTATAGGGATGAAGGATCTCTTGAGAGAGATCTTGAGTGCTCTGGGATCTGGAGAAAATGACAAAATCACGCGTCCTAAGCACGGACTTTGAAGAAAACGCTGGCCTGAAACTCATCCTCACTTGGGCACTGTTGTTGTCCAGTAACTCACATAAATACCCACTGAGACCAGGCAAGTACAGGGCTGTGTTGTTTTGATTCTTCCTTCTTCTTTACCGGCACTCCCACCCCCACTAACCATAGGGCTGTCAAGAATTATAGATTTCTCTCCCCTCCACCCCCACCCCAGACCCTCTATTCTGGTTTATGTACATAACAGGGGATCAAAATACATTGATCAAAAACCAATAGAACTGAAAGGAGAAATGGAGAAACCACTATTATAGTTAGAGACTGTAATGTGCCTCTCCCTGTAAGTGACAGAATAAGAAGTCAGGAAATCAGTAAAGCTCCCGAAGACCTGGGCAACACTATCAGCCAAATTGACCTAACTGCCATTTATAGAACAGCCCCTCCCCCAGCAACAGCAGAATACACATTCTTCTGGAGGCCCATGGCACCCTGGCCAAGACAGACCATATTTTGGGCCACAAAAACAAATCGTAATACACATAAAATAATAAAAATCATATGAAGTTTTTTCTCTAACCACACACACACACAAATCACATTAGAAATCAGTAACAGATGGCTTGGCGCCTGTAGTTCAGTGAGTAGGGCGCTGGCCACATATACTGAGTCTGACAGGTTTGAGCCAAGCCCGGGCCTGTTAAACAACAATGACAACTGCAACAACAACAACAAAAATAGCTGGGTGTTGTGGCAGGTGCCTGTAGTCCCAGTTACTTGGGAGGCTGAGGCAAGAAAATTGCTTAAGCCCAAGAGCTTGAGATTGCTGTGAGCTGTGACACCGTGGCACTCTACCCAGGGTGACATAGTAAGACTCTGTTTCAAAAAAGAAAAAGAAAAAAGAAATCAGTAATAAACAGAAAGCTATCTGGGGGAAATAAATTACCAAATATTTAGAAACTAAACAATGCACTTCAAAGCAACCCATAGGTCAAAGAGTAAATGAAAAGATCATTTATTATTGCAAAAGGAGCCTATGAGAAAAAGAAAAAAATAAAGATAATTTTAAAAGCACTTTGAATTGAATTGAATTTTGAAAATGAAAAAATGACACATTAAAATTTGTAGTATACAATATGTACTCTTACATTAATCTGAAAAAAAACTTTTTTTTTGAGACAGAGTCTCACTATGTCACCCTTGGTAGAGTGCCGTGGCATCACAGCTCACAGCAACCTCAAACTCTTGGGCTTAAACAATTTTCTTGCCTTAGCCTCCCAAGTAGCTGGGACTATAGGCACCCACCACAATGCCTGGCTATTTTGGATTTTTTTTTTAGACAGAGTCTCACTATGTCACTCTGGGTAGAGTGCTGTGGTGTTACAGCTCACAGCAATCTCAAGCTTTTGGGCTTAAGCAATTCTCTTGTCTCAGCCTCCCAAATAGCTGGGATTACAGGTGCCTGCCACAATGCCCAACTATTTTTTGGTTGTAGTTGTCATTGTTGTTTGGCAGTCCCAGCTGTGTTCAAACCTGCCAGCTCTGGTGTATGTGGCTGGCACCCTAGCCGCTGAACTACAGGCGCTGAGCCTAATCTGAAAATTTTTAAAAAGTAAAAACAAATATTTGTAGTAATGCAGCCAAAGTAGTGCTGGGGGGGAAATTAATAAATCAAATTCCTATGATTCATCAAATGCCTATGATAGGAAAAAAAAAAAAAAAGAAGATGTCTTCAAAATAGCATGAAAAGATCAAACTATAAAGGAGAAAACAATGCACTGGCTTTTATATTAAAAAGTCTAACTCTTTGCTCTTGTAGACCAAGCCATAGACCAGGACAAAATATTCACAAGAAAAATATTTAACAAAGAACATTTATCTAGATTACGTGAAACATACTACATAGTAAGAATTCAAACAGACTAATTTTTTAAAATTGGCAAAAGAGGCTTGGCACCTGTAGCTCAGCGGCTACACTAGAATGGTTAAAATTAAAAAGATTGACCGCACTAAATGTGTGATGCTGGTGGAAATGTAAACTAGCACATTACTTTAACTAGCTGGGAGTGGTGGCTGGCCCCTATAGTCCCAGCTACTGGGCAGGTTGAGGCAGGAGGATTGCCTGAGCCCAAGTGTTTGAGGTTGCTGTAAACTATGGCACCACTGCACTGTACCCAGGGTCATAGAGTGAGACTCTGCCTCAAAAAAAACAAAAAACAAAAAACAAAAAAAAATTAAATATATACCTGACATGTGACTAAGTCCTTCCATTTCTAGGTATTTACCAGAAAGCATGTTCCCATATAAAGATTTGTATGCAAAAGTTCATAACATTTTTATTTGTAAGAGCCCCGAAATGGAAAAAACCAAAATGTTAATCATTAGGTAAATGAATAAAAAAAATACATTCATAAAATGATGTGATACATTCATAAAATGGAAAACTATTCAGTAAAAAAAAAGAAATTATGATGATGATGGTGAGAGAGTCTCTGCATATCTGAGCGGGACACCCTTTCATAGATTAAGGAAAGCTAATAAGCAGGAGAGTCAGTTTACACAACTGTGACCTTGAGTTCTTACAGTTCCCAGAATTATCCTCACCATACTTCTTGGGAGTCCTCCTGTTTTCAAAAAAACCCTCCAAACTCTTTTGTGATTGTCTTAGCAAAAACTGAAGGGAAGGAATTGACATGTCCACATCCTTGGTCAGAAATTTCCTGAGCACACCTCCGTCTTTTCCAATTACTCTTTTGTAAATAGCACCTGTTCCCCCACGCTGGGCACCTGCATCACCCTTCACTACTATATCCAGCAGACCCCCAGGTTCTCGCAATGCCCCACTCCCGTGTCCTCACTATCTCCCATCATGAGACATCTCATCTTCCCTCACCCAACCCTGAGTACCACACTGCAGCCACCATTCACAGCACAGAACTCTAATCTGAGCAAGTTGCTGTTTTGACTATAAAGCTTCCGTGACTCTCTTTTACCTACAATGCACTATAGCACGATTATAACTCCAAATACTAATACACTCCCTTCACACCAGATAGTTCTTCTTCTGCTTTCTCTCCCAGGGGCACTCCTGGATTACAGGGAAACAAAACCAAAGACTTGAGAAACTGCTGACTGCATTGCCGTTGTTTCTAACTGCAGCTGGGAGATGGAAAGATTTGGAGCCTGCTGAGGAGCGGGTCTTTCTGATTGCAAACCCTGGGTAAGACTGGGCTGGCGTGAAAGATGAGAAACTGAGTGCTGGTGAGAAACTGGTGAGGGGGCAGGTGCAGTGAGAAGGGGCGCAGGGACCAGACAGAGGAGTGGACATAACTGGGGCCCAGTTGTCCTCCACAAACCCATTGCCTTGGACAGCTTGTCTTCCAATAGCCCTGGGCACAGACAGAGCCCTGAATAAGGGAGGAGGGACTTTTATGGGAGCTGGGTTTGAAGGGAAAGTCATGCTCATGAGTGAAGCCAAACTGAACAAACTCTGTGGGGAGTTGATTTTCACTTACAGTGCGTGAGGATTTAACTTCCTGCTCCCACATCCCCTTTGCTCCAATCAGCAGCTTCTTTGGCTATGGTATAATTTTAAGTTAATATTTAACTATTTAGCTGAGCCGCGTAGTGTATGCACACCGCATTGTTTCATCCATTCATCCGTCAGTGGACCCATAGGTTGTTTCATTATCTTGGCTATTGTGAGAGGTGCTGCAATGAATATGGAGTGTTCATGAAACAGGGATTTCTCTCTTCAAGATCCTGATTTCATATCCTTTCAATATATAAGTGCTGGATTATGGCAATTCATGCTTCATACTGCTTCGGAGGAACCTCCATACTGCTTTCCTTAGTGGCTATGAACATTCTCACATGTCTGCTAATGCCGCCCACCCAGATGGAAGGTGTCAGATGTTCCCAGGGCCATTTATTCCTTGGTCTCGACCACCACATCTGTTGGATCCCATAGCGGGGAGCCCCCCAGGGAAAGAACTGAATCCAGCTTAGAGTCAGGGGGCCCATTAGGGCACCATGGTGATTTGAGCCACAGACACCTTCAGGACGAGCACTCCAAAGGGAAAAAGAAAGAATGGTTGGGAAAGCTGATGCTGGGACTTCCCAGGGGCAGACTCACAAGCTCAGGGTTGGGTTTCCCTTGCACTGGAGTGCAGTGCTGAGTGTCCACTCTGCCCTAGTAGAGGGCAGTGCCACCCACCAGCAGGCCGCGGAGTAGCTTTCCGTCAGTCGTTCAGTACCCCCAGGCCTGCAGATGCTGGCATGCACGGAAAGCTTGCCCTGTTCTGGAAGAGCACCCACTGTCCTGCTGCTTGGGCAGAGTGAAGCCTCATGGGGGATCCAAAATCCTGACAGAAGTTCTTCTCAAGAGTGGCCATGGTAATCCCTACATCCACATGAGTGACACGTGTTCCTTCGTAGTCCTCATCCCCACACAGGATCTTTTTACAATCCAATCACTCAGTTGCTATTCTCCTGGCTGGATGGCTGGGCTGTTGGCCACACCCATGACTTGGTGAAAACGTAACAAGACACGGTAGCAGGGGTAGTCTGCATGGCCACCATCATGTGTCATCCAGCCCATGGAGTGGAATGCCTAAGTCCAGTCTCATTCAGAAGATGGCAATCAACTGGGTAGATTGCAGCCACAGCCCAGCAGACCCATCTGGCTTGCTTGCCTGAAGGGACCAAGTGCCATGAAGGGGCACATACCCACTGATGTCCCTGGAGTCCTGGCAGGGTCCAATCTTAAATGTACCTTTTTCATTTAGCTGCTGAGTTCTGTTGACCCTGTCAGTTTTACTGGTGGGGTTTGTCAGCACCCAAGTGAGAATGGGCAGCTCAGGTCACAGCATCACATGTGGCAATTCAGACCTAAGATGCCCAGTCTCTACCTGTGCCCACCAGCAAGCAGGGGACTGCCATTCATCTTCCTGAGCTGCCTCAGGAAACTTACAGGTCCCAAATCCAAAAGGTTGGTGCACCCCAGTAGCAGATCCCTGCTGCCAGAGACTCCAATCGGTATGTGCGGGGATTGTGGGTACCCATAATGTCACTGGGCAACCAGGCTGTGGGGGTTTTAAAGGCAGTGCCTAGGACACACTGGGCCTGCCATAGCAAAGAACCCAGTTCAAAGTTGAGCCCTTGGAACACAAGGTGGGGTACCTGCCATCTCTAGTACCCATAGAAGCCTACTGGTTACTGGGCCTTCTTTTTATTAGCAGATGCCTCTAGGGCCAACAATTTGTGCCTGATGGTAGGTGGGGTATTTCCTTGGCATTCCCCCAGCTATAGTCCATTGTTAATCTCCATGCCCAGAAGGCCTCTTTGAGCAGCTGTCACAATGGGGTGGTGAAGGGTGGTACCCTTTTGAATAAAAATTCAAACATTTTTATTTGAATTAACATCATATGCTGGTCTTCATTTAACATGCAGTTCTGCTTTTGCTAAACAAGGTCATGGGACCTGAGGAACTTGGTCGACAGACAGGAGTGAAAATGCCTACCTTCATGCCTGCAGTGCTCAGCGGTGACAGCCACACCTCCAGGTGGTGGTTACATTCTGTGCCATAGCAGCCAAAATGTCAGTGCTTGTAATGCCCTCAGAGGTGGGAATCTGGGCCACTGAGCCAGAAATGGCCTAAAGGGTCCTCCCCACAGCAGAGAGGCAATGTAGGTCACCATATCAGTTCCCAAACCTCCTGCTGTCATCAGTTTAATTTTTCTTCCCTTTCCCCTTTTGTCGTGACAGGAGTACAAGGCAATGGGCCTCTGGGGTGAGGGGCCTGGAGAACTTGGCTCCACCCATAATTGAACCATTTGGGGGGACAGCGAAACTTTCTGTCCTCTCTCATCAACTGTCCCAGAGAGCCAAGAGTACAAGTCCTTTCCCGCCCAGATCTGTCCCAAAGATAGTGTCTCCCTCCCTGTGAAGACTGCCTTTCAGGTGTAGGTTCCCTCTCAGGGCCATCTGAGCACCCACTCCTGAGCGCTCTAGTCCAGGAGTGAGTGGTCACATGGGTGCCCAACACCCAGGGGAGAGCGTGCCACGTTCCACTCCCATGTCACTCACATCTGCGGGGTGATTTCTCTCCCACTTACCACCCTTCCTCCCCTATACAATGTCCAGCTCCATGTCCAGCCAGGCCAGGTATCAGGGCCACCACCCCTCCCACTTCGCCAGGAAGCCGTGGTCCTGTCAGAGCAGACCTCCTCACTGTGCCAATTCTGTGAAGCACTTTCCCGGGACCAGTTCTTCAGGTCTGGTGAGACAGGTCATAGTCACACGCAACAAGTTTCATAAAATGGGTTTATCACTTATAGACAGGCAGCAAGGGACAACAGAAGCCTGGGGTCTGTGGAGAGCTAGTCTCCCAAGGCCCAGGACAGCTGCCTGGAATGGGTGGCGTCCCATTTGTACCTGCCCCACTTCTTTGCCGCTGAGATACCTGGAAAGCAGTTGCCCTGAATTTTGTCCCCTGGAGTCGTAGGACTCACTGGGCTTGAGGACAACCCGTTTCCAGAGGGTGGGGAGGAAGACGGAAGCAGCCCGGGCTGTTCCCATTCATCCTTCTCTGCCCCAAGATGCTGCATCCCCCGCACATGCTGTGGTTGTCTTGACAACTACGAGGGAGAAAGAGGGAGAACCACGTCAGTCCCAATCCACCTGGAGAGCCATCCTGCCGGTTTCCTTTGGGGTGTAGAAAAAGAAGTGGGGAATCAGTGTGTCATTTCAGAGTATCATAGCACAACATTTCAACTGAAATTCCTATTTCATCACAGAACATAATTACCTAATTTCCTCCCTCATGCATTTACCGAAGATTTGATGTGTAAGTGTTGGGGAAGCAAACATTAGTGGGAGAACTTCCAAGTTAAAATGGCTGAATAAGTACATACAGCATAATTTCACCCTCTCCCAAACCCTCACTAAAGCTATATAAAAGCACTTGAATCTGTCCATTTAGAGATGCTATAACGGAATACCTGGGGCAGGTAATAAAGAAAAGAAGTTTATTCAGCTCCAGGGTTGAAGTTTATTCTGTAAGCAGGGCTTCAGGGAGCTTCCAGGCAAGGCTGAAGATGAGGGGGAGCAGGTGCGTCAGAAAGAGGGAGAAAGGGAGGAGGTGGCACCAGGCCCCTTTAAACAATCAGCTCTGGTGAACTAATAAAGTGAGGATTCATCATCTCAGAGAGGGCACCTAACACCTCCCACCAGGCCCCACCTCCAACAGTGGGGATCAGATTTCTTTTCTTTTTCTTTTTTTTTTTTTTGAGACAGAGCCTCAAGCTCTGAATAGAGTGTTGGATAGAGTGCTGTGCCATCACAGCTCACAGCAACCTCCAATTCCTGGGCTCAAGTGAGTCTACTGCCTCCGCCTCCCAAGTAACTGGGACTACAGGCGCCTGCCACAAAGCCCGGCCATTTTTTGGTTGCAGCCGTCATTGTTGTTTGGCGGCCCGGGCTGGATTTGAACCCTCCCAACTCAGGTGTACATGGCTGGTGCCTTAGCCTGTTGAGCCACAGGCACCGAACTGGGGATCAGATTTCAACATGAGATTTGGAGGGGCAAACATCCAAACCATATCCCACCCCTCGTCTCCCCCTGGAAGCCTGTTTTAGACAACAGAATTGCTCTTTAGACTCTTTTTGTACCCGACTAGGAGAAGCATGTGTGGCTACTGTTCAACCATGTTGTGCTGAAGCAGCGTCAGTCAAGGTGCTATGTGGGTCACTAGGAAAGTTTTGAGACAGTGTTATGGCCCATTATTTCACATCCAACAAAAACAGTTCACAGCGGCTTTTCTGATTGACCTGTGCAAGTTTCAACTTACTCAGCAAATCGTGTTGCCAGAGGGCTTTATTTGTTTCCATCCATGTGGATTTTATGCTTCTTGATTTTTTTTTTTTTTTTGAGACAGAGTCCTTGGTAGAGTGCTGTGGCATCACAGTTCACAGTAACCTCAGGCTCAAGCGATTCTCTTGCCTCAGCCTCCTGAATAGCTGGGACTATAGGCACTAGCCATAGACCCCGGCTATTTTTAGAGACAAGGTTTCACTCTAGCTCAGGCTGGTCTCGAACTCATGAGCTCAGACGATCCACCTGCCTGGGCTTCCCAGAGTGCTAGGATTACAGGCGTGAGCCACCAGGCCTGGTCTTTATGTTTCTCGATTTTTGTGTACATCAAACTTTGATAACAACCTGTACATCGATCTGGTGAGACAAACCTCCACCTCCAGATCTGGAGAGGTTGGAGGGCCTGTGAAATGGGCTAAGTTTGCTAAGGGGATGCTTGGGCCAGGGGTGCACTGCTGGACGGTTCTCCTAGTGGCCTTAGGCCAAACCAGTTCTTTCCCCTTTCCCACTTCTAGTTCTCAAGAATAACCATAAATTGTGCTGAGAATGTGTGTCCTGAGATAGGAAGGGACTGTCTAGAACAGCCTGGCTCTACTCCACTGTCCCCTAGAAACATGCTGTCCTTCAGCACCAAGGCCCAGTGTGTCCAGGGCCCCAGGGTATAACAGCCAGGGCAGGCGGCTTTTCCCAGTATCTCAACCTCATTTCAAGTGGGGAAGGCACCGATGGGGCTCCCCTAACCTGGGCAGCTTTCCTAAGCCTTAGGGTATCAGCTCATAGTCCCTAGACTTCCGTTGTCCCCCACTGCCTATCTGCCAGCATTAAACCCTCTTGTGGAACTTACAGGATGAGAGTGTGTCCTGCCTTACCAGACTCAGACAAGTTGGTAAACTTCTTCACAAAACCCTTCTAGACCGTTCTCCAGAGAGCCTGGCACGTCCACAGAAACTCCGAGGTGATAAACTGAACACTGTGGGAGCTGATTAAGGGCACAGAACCAGTAGACAAGTTATAACAACTTGGTCTGTTACTCATCGTTCCTGAAAGGAGTCGGCTTTCAAGTTAAATTCTCCATATGTCTAATCTATCGTTACTGTGTTTTTACTATTGCAGAAGTATGATCAAGCTGATTAGATTAGGGGTTGGTTATTTATTCGCTACATTTATGGAAAAAGTTATGATCAAATGTCTTTCAAAATAACTGTGATTTTGATCTTTTCTTTTCCCACCAGTCCTGAGTTTCTGTCACATTGTCAGTGGATAACACATAATTACTGTAGGAATTGGGTTAAATGACTCAGAAGTTCCTTTCCAGTCCAGTTACGTTAATCAGGTGGCACTGATTATCTATAAATGATCTAATCTTAGGGCTGAAACAGAGATTGCCACCCTGCTCCATTTATTTATTTATGTTTTAACAACACAAAGAAAATGGCCTCCAGGAGTAACCCTCCCAGAATGAATGTTTGATACACCTGGCTTTTCAGGCTGAGAGAACCACTGCATCTGGCCAAGTCCCAGCACAGAAAAATGATGCCCATCACTCCTAAAAATCCCCAGAAGCAGAGAGAAAAGTCTTTACTCTGACTAGAAAGTGTTATTACACAGGGGGATCCCAAGCTCTGTAACAAACGCATTCTCTGTGCCGGGCACTACATCATGATTTGACTTCTCTCTGGTCTTACAAGTAGGTGTCATTAGCTCAGTTTTACAAAAGAAGAGATAGAGATTCCAAATAAGGATGGAAATGAGCCCCCATTGGAAACCAGGCTTGAGTACAAAACCCCTGCTCTCTCCATAGCTTCCACCCCTCATGGTAAGTTGTATGGCATCAGTGGATGGGGCAGGGATGGCCAGATGGTCCGGGACAGATTTAAGACAGAGCAGCCAGAGAATCTGGCTGCCTTTGAGATCTCAAAAGCAGCACAGAGCGGAAAGACACCTCCATCAGACTTTCATGTTCTTAACAGACCAAAACCCTTTGCTTATCCCCATTTCAAAATAAATTTGGAGCTTTTTTTTTTTTTTTTTTTTTTTTGAGACAGAGTCTCACTTTGACCCCTTTGGTAGAGTACTGTGGCATCACAGCTCACAGCAACCTCAAACTTCTGAACTCAAGTGATTCTCTTGCCTCAGCCTCCTGAATAGTTGGGACTACAAGCGCCAGCCACAACACTCGGCTACTTTTATTTATTTATTTATTTGTTTTTTATTTTTTTGTAGAGACAGAGTCTCACTTTATCGTCCTCGGTAGAGTGCCGTGGCGTCCCATAGCTCACAGCAACCTCCAACTCCTAATCTTAGACGATTCTCTTGCCTCAGCCTCCCGACTAGCTGGGACTACAGGCAACCACCACAATGCCTGGTTATTTTTCTGTTTTGCAGTTCGGCCGAGACCGGGTTTGAACCCACCACCTTCGGTATATGGGGCTGGTGCCCTACTCAATGAGCCACAGGTGCCGTCCCATTCAGCTACTTCTAGAGACAAGGTCTTGCTCTGGCTCAGGCTGGCCTCGAACCCATGAGCTCTGGCTATCCACCTGCCTCGGACCCCCACAGTGCTAGGATCATAGGCACGAGCTACTGCGCCCAGCCAATTTGGAGCATTTTTTAAAAAATAGAAACCCAGATTTCCAAGTTCCCAATACACAAAGGTGCCCTGATAGGTGTGAAGTTTCTCCAGCCACCCTCCACCCTGCCCTTTACCCGCAACTGGTGACAGCTGCTGAATGCTGGTGGAACTGGGTCACCTTGCCTGCCTGGCAGGGTCCCACCTTCCCCAGCTCCTCTCTCACTCCAGCCCTTGCTACAAATGAGTCAGAACCTTGGATTGCAAGTGATTGCAACTGGAGTAAAAGGAGATAAAAGGAG
Organism: Perodicticus potto; assembly: GCA_963574655.1. Classification (NCBI taxonomy): domain Eukaryota; kingdom Metazoa; phylum Chordata; class Mammalia; order Primates; family Lorisidae; genus Perodicticus; species Perodicticus potto. Next base: position 11,467 of record CAUYRH010118438.1, read on the forward strand.
GATTTTTTGGAAGCTTTACGCTACCACAGAAAAGGCAGGGGTGTGGTTGGTGCCAGGAACATCTGTTGTGAAGGCCTTAAATATGCCTGGCTGCCTCCTCCTCTTAGCTGCTTTCTTTCCCCTGGGGCAGCCCTGTCTTGTACAGACTTCTTCACATAGTGGGAAACATGTTTTCACATCCCTGAGTATCATGACTGAAGAAGAATCAGGATTGTCCTCTGTGGTCCCGGGGAAGAGCTTGGGCCAAGAGCCTATTCTTACTGCAAGTGACTAAGGCCTATGGAAGGGGCTTCAAAGGGAGGAACAACATTCCCCAAGCTGTGCCGGGCAGATTAAACCTCAAGAAGTACACAACTGCCCTCCCATCACACACCTAGAGCACAGGGAGCAGAATGTCCCCAAGAACAGGGACTGCTGTCACCCACGTGTGGCTATCTTGATGGATCTCTGCAAATGCATTTCCATCCACTGCCAGGGAAAGGGGTCACTGACGCTGGAGGTTCAGCAGTGGCTATCCGTATTACAAGTTAGGACAGCAGGTTACAAGTAAGGACCAAAACCCTATAGAGGGCTTTATGCGGATTTCATGTTTAATATATTCTCTATTTTGAAGCTATAATCACAAGTATATTTTTCAATCTTAATAACTATTTATTTAAAAGTATCTTTTTTATGCTAAAAAAAAAGAGTAGAAACTATTGCATTTAAACAAATTTGGACAGTGAGGAGGAATTCATTTGGAGAAAGCTTGAAGTCACAGTAGAGTCTGATTTTAAAATGACAAAATCAGCTCTCTCCCCTTCTCCTCTCTGAAGCCACCCAAAGCAGCCTGGAGGACTAGAACGAGGAGACATGTCACCTTAGGTGAAATCAGGTAATGGCTGAGACAGGCATCTTGGTGTTCAGATGGGTGACTTCTCTGCTAGTATAAAGTCATGTGAATTAATTCCTGGGACTTCCTCCCTGCTCCCCGCCTTGCTAATTGGCTGTCTCGAGGGGCTTCGGTTAGTTGTTGGAGACTGTGCCGCAGAGTGTGCTGCCCGTGTGCTGCACCTGTCCTGGGAGAGGGGAGGGCCAGGCAGCTGCAGAGGACTGTGGAGCACACATTCGCTCTCGGTGCTCACCTGGGCTTCCCACCCTCACCAAACCACTGTAGGGCTTCTCAGGTGGCTTCTTCCAATCAGAATTTAAAGTCCTAGACGGAAAGGGTTGGGGAAGGTCTGGGAGTCTGTAGGAATGGCTGTGTTGAGCTTTCTGGCCATCCAGCCTAGATCACACTCAGCCCCCTTCCTCTTACCGCCTTCCTTCTCTTCTGAGGTCTCGGGTTCCTAGTGGGGTTCCCTAGCAACACCCCGGAGCCACCCCCACAGGCTCCACCACGGGTGGCTGTCCCACAAGATTCTTCCTAACATAGGGTCCCAAATCCAGAGGGAGTGGGTGGGCCAATGGTAAGTACCACAGTGGGCTTTGGACATAAGACAACTCTGTTCAGTAAGAATCTTTTCAGTGTAGGGACACCAGCCCCCAAGTGCCCTGGACATTTCCTTAAGGGAGAGAATTCAAAGTCGAAGAATAGGAGTGAGATGAGAGGGTACAGGGTTTACTCTCTAGAGATCAGAGTTTGGGCTGGCAGGTGGAAGTTGGCACCAGGCAGGTAGAGGAAGCCCCGTCTTGCAAACTTCCTGGAACTGTGGGAAGAGGAGCCAGAAGTCTCTGGCTTTTAGATAAAAAAGAAGGAAAGTTCCAGTGAGGCACGTGAGAAGAAAGAAGAATTTAGGGAACATGGTCTGCTAGTTTGATAATTATCTGTTACTGAACTACGAGATCCATTTCCCTGACGTCATGACACCAAAGTGTTTCAGAATAACTTAGAATATCGTTTCTTAAAATTCAGGGGGCACAAAAATCTCTTGAGCCTTTTGTTCACACAGCTTCCTTAGATATTCTAATGGAATTTCTGACTTTGGGCTGAGCTTGGGCCTCATGCTCTGCGTTCCTCATGGGCCCCTGTGCTGCTGGTGCTGCCGTTCTGGCCACCACACCTTGAGCAGCCCCGGCCAGGAAGACAGAGCCAGTTTCCTGCAGAGTTGTGGAAGGTGTGTTGTATGCCTTGTGGTCAGATAATACTCCCAGTTCAAGTCTGACTTGGGAAAACTTTCACCAAGATTTCTTAAGTCTGGATGTTGTGACACGTCCTCACACGTCCTCTATTCTCTTCCTGTTCTGTGTCCTGGTGAACAACCCACATGTCTGAGGAAACTAGGAAAGAGTTTCCTGATGTGAACTGACCTGAGGCCCATCTCCCCCGCTACTCCACGATGTCCACATCACTGGGTTCCGAAGTGCTCTTTGAAGACCCTAAATCCCTAAATTTAGCTCTTCTATCAAGCCTGCTTCCTACCATAGGAATGGGCAGGCACGACAGGCTGGCTGGCAATAAAGACCATTCCAGCTACTCCCGTAACAGACGGCAGCAAGTCCGTCTGCACACAGCCAAGCAGGGCTGCTCTGCCCAGGGAGGAAAGCGCCAACATTGGAGGGGGAGAGGAGATAAAGAGAGAAGTGGGAGAGGAAATATGGATCATCTTTCCCCTGGAATTCATTCATTCCTTTTTTTTTTTTTTTAGAGACAGAGTCTCACTTTGTTGCCCTTGGCAGAGTGCCGTGGCGTCACAGCTCACAGCAACCTCCAGCTCTTGGGCTTAGGCGATTCTCTTGCCTCAGCCTCCCAAGTAGCTGGGACTACAGGCGCCCACCACAATGCCCGGCTATTTTTTGTTGCAGTTTGGCCAGGGCTGGGTTCGAACCTGCCACCCTCATTATATGGGGCCAGGGCCCTACTCACAGAGCCACAGGTGCCGCCCCATTCTATTCCTGTTTTAATATCAAGCAAGCTAATAAAAAAATTCCGACTTTTATAGCATCAGGCCTCTGCAAATTGCTCATATTTCTTAGCTTTCATAAGTAGTTAAAAAATGACAGATCCTGACAGTACCTATATAGCACTTAACAGTTGTTAATTCCACCCATCTTACTTGATTTTCACAAGAACTTAATTCCACCCATCTTAATTGATTTTCACAATATGAAAGTAGTCCTCCCCCACAAAGTGGACCTAGCAGCCATTGTTATCCCCATTTTAAAGCTGAGAAAACTGAGACCTGAATGAAGTTAAGTGACTTGCCAAAGGCTGGGCAGTGGCCTTGTCTCAAACTCTAGTTTCTCCAACATTAAGGGTTGCTGGAAGGATGTAAAATATGGACATTTTAATTTAATGGCCCATCACCAAATTGAGGGACTTCCTTTTAAGTGGTTCATATGATGTAGATAACAGCTATCTATCTTTAAAGTGTATGAGTTTTCAGAAATAACTGTAGTCAATCCTTTAAGAGATAAGGAAACTGGCTCGGCACCCGTAGCACAGTGGTTACGGTGGCAGCCACATACACTGAGGCTGGCGGGTTTGAACCCAGTCTGGGCTAGCTAAACAACAACGACAACTGCAACAAAAAAATAGCCGGGCATTGTTGTGGGCGCCTGTAGTCCAAGCTTCTTGGGAGGCTGAGGCAAAAGAATAGCTTAAGCCCAAGAGTTTGAGGTTGCTGTGAGCTGTGATGCCAAGGCACTCTACTGAGGGCGACATAGTGAGACTCTGTCTCACAAAAAAAAAAAAAAAAAGAGAGAGAGAGAGAGATAAGGAAACTGAGGCTTAGAGAGGATAATGTGTTATGAGTCCAGAGTTGTTCAAACTAGTTTTATGATTTATGATCTTAAACATGTTAATTATATTTTTTGATTCTACTTCATTAAAACATCATGGAAAGGTGTAGAATTTGCAATCAGGTTACTAAACAATGACATTGCAGAAAGGACGCGGATCCTGTTTTTAGTGCAAAAGTAGAAAATTCATATCATATCTTAAAATACACCTGGCAGTCCACTCTGCAAGCCAGAGCGCAGAAGATGAGCTCGGGACAAGACCAACCCATTGGCTAAAGGAGGGAAAGTTCGCACCTACACTCCCTGAGACAGGGCGAGGTCTGTTCTTGAAGATCACCATCATCTCTAACAAGGAAAGTCAGGTAAGAAAAAGCTTCCTGAAAACCGTCTAGGAGCCAAACGTGACTACTGATGGTTCTCAGCAGGGTTATAATCCGCAGCTAAAAAGACAGAACCCGGGCAACATTAGCCTCCAGGTGTCATGTGAGCAGAGGAAGGAGCAGCTTACTCTGTCTGGATGGTTAAGGGAAGACTTTACATTTTTCATAGATCTTGGAGCAGGATTTTAAAAAATGGAGAGTGGAAGAAATAGGTGATTCCAACTCAAATATTTTGTGCTTCGGAAAAAAGTCGAGTGGTTGTAAAGATGCCAGTTGTGTAACTCCCACGCAAAGTAAAGAAATACTAGACCCCGGCCTTTGCAGGTTGCTCAAGCAGATGGCCACATGCACTCTGGCTTCCTCAGAGCTGGCTTTCACGAGAGCGTACCCAGTACAGGTGACGAGACACCCTCCATGCGTGCACTTGTGACTCAAGCTTCCAGCATTCATAGTTTGGTTCTAGCTTCCCCGTGCTCTCTGGCCCAAGAATAGGCTTTGTTTTCCCCTCACTTGTCTCAACCACCTGTCGCAGTGAGGAAGCAGCAAGGCAGGTAGGGATTCTTCGGGCTGCAGAATGAGGTCCATGTATTTTGTTCCTCAGGAAGGAGCCTAGTGAGTGAGATGTTTTCACCGGAAGCTTAAAGTCAATCAAATTAGGCAAGAAGTACAAACTGACTTGCTCGAAAGTCTCTCCCCTCAGAGCCCAGCTAGCCCATGTGGTGTCTTTATGAGACTTAGAAAGAGAAGCCCTGGCCGCTGGGTTTCCACCTGCTCACCAGGCGCTCAGCCAGGCACTCAGGGCACTACCTGGTCTGCGCAGCTACGTGGCAGCTGGTTCCCCACTCACGCGGCAACTCCACCTGGGGGTGACTTAAGTATCTGGACAAAAGCTGCAGCTGCCATTTTTTTTTTTTTTTTTTTTTTTGCAGTTTTTGGCCGGGGCGGGGTTTGAACCCTCCACCTCTGGCATATGGGGCCAGCGCCTTACTCCGTTGAGCCACAGGCACCGCCCACAGCTGCCATTTAAAAGGGACTGGCTGGGAAGGGGAGAGAAAAGAGGCAGGGCCAGGTGGCGCGGGGTTTTTGGACAGGTCTCAAGTCTTCACAAGTCACCGAATGTGTTTCCAGGAAAGAAGAAAAGCTAAGTGACAGACACTAGTAGGAGGCAGGAAATAAGAAGGGGGGAGAGAATTTTTACAATTTTACCCTGGGCCTGAAAACATCTTGTGTGTAGCCGGGTGCGGTGGCTCACGCCTGGAATCCTAGTGCTCTGGGAGGCTGAGGCGGGTATATCACCTGAGCTCAGGAGTTCCATACCAGCCAAGAGTGAGACTGTACCTCTAAAAAAATAGCTGGGGGTTGTGGCGGGCCCCTGTAGTCCCAGTTACTCAGGAGGCTGAGGCAAGAGAATTGCTTGAGCCAAACAGTTTGAGGTTGCTGTGAGCACTAAAGGCAACAAAGTGAGACTTTGTCTGAAAAAAAAAATCTTGTTTGCCACTAAAAATTTCTTTCCAGGGTATTGATGACAGCACAGTGCAGTAGTTATCAGTGTGAGATCCCCACGGTCCAGCAACACCAGTTTCATATGGGAATTTATATTATCATAGAAACATAAATTCTTAAGCTCCATCAAAGATAGGCTGAATTAGACATTCAAGGACTCTTTTTTTTTTTTTTGTAGAGACAGAGTCTCACTTTATCGCCCTCGGTAGAGTGCCATGGCATCATGCAGTTCACAGCAACCTCCAACTCCTGGGCTTAGGCCATTCTTTTGGCTCAGCCTCCCGAGTAGCTGGGACTACAGGTGCCCACCACAACATCTGGCTATTTTTCTGTTTTGCAGTTCGGCCGAGGCCAGGTTTGAACCCGCCACCTTCGGTATATGGGGCTGGCGCCCTACTCGATGAGCCACAGGTGCCACCCGAGACATTCAAGGATTTTTAACAAGCCTTCTAGGTGACTCTGATGCCCACAAGAATCTAAGAACCACTGGCAAGGTGGTTGGGCAGATTGGTCTTTGTGGGTCTCAGTCCTACCTCTATGACTCTTAGGAAGTCACTTAACCCTTCTAAGTCACAAGCTCCTCTTATGATATATATGATAGATATAACAATAGCATTGGCTACTATAGTCATTTGGATACTGAGAATACATAGGGAAAACCTTTTGCATGGTTCCTGACATGTCAGGAAGTGTATACATATTTGCAATTATTATTTTTTTTTGCTTTTTTGAGACAGAGCCTCAAGCTTTTACCCTGGATAGAGTGCTGTGGCATCACAGCTCACAGCAACCTCCAATTCCTGGGCTTAAGCGAGTCTCCTGCCTCTGCCTCCTGAGTACCTGGGACTATAGGCGCCCACCACAACGCCCGGCCATTTTTTGGTTGCAGCCGTCATCCTTGTTTGGTGGGCCCGGGCTGGATTCAAACCCGCCAGCTCAGGTGTACATGGCTGGCACCTTAGCCCGTTGAGCCACAGGCGCTGAGCCCATATGTACAATTATTGATGCCAACTACCATGAAGTGTCAAATGTGCATGGAAGATGACAAGTGTCCACTGTCCCCAGCCTAGCCTCCCAGTCCAGCCTGCCCTCTCAGAGAAGGACAAGAACCAGGATGCAGGCTGGCCTCTGAGGGAGTCCACAGGGAGACAGCAGTGTCTATCCAATGACCTCCTGGGGTCCTGGAAGCCTCTCCGAGTGCTCACCGCACTGTGAGCAACAGTGCCTGGGGCTGTCCACAGCTGGGGAAGGAAGCTGATCTAGCCTGGGGGTCAGGGAAGGCTTCCCCAAGAAAGTGATGCTTGAGCTGACATGGGAAGAATGACTGATGGGAATAACTAACTCTGAGAGATGTGGGGATGTGCCAGACGTTATTCTAAGAAATTCCATATTTTAAACTGTGTAATCTCCATTTCAATTAAATAATATTCTGGTCCTCATTTTAGAGATGAGGAAAGTGAAAAACAAAGATGGTAATAAACTTGATCAAAGCCATGTAGTGGACAAGTGGCACAAAGAGGATTTGAAGCCCAGCAGAATCCTGGGCCAAGAGCTGAAAGAGCCCTGGGGAAGAGGGTTGAAGGGCAGGGAGAAGGGGCTGAGACTTCCCATTTCTCTTCAAAAATCCATTTCTTAGGTGTCCCTGGGATCCGAACCTGGGAGTACGGTAGGCTGGTAGTATGCAGCACATGAGCTGTGCTGCCCCCTGGTGGCTCCACACAGGCAATGAAAAGGCTCACGCTAAGAGCTAATTCAGAAATGGAAAGAAGTCACATGGGGAGGTGAGAAAATGTAAGCTACAGAACAGATGATGTAGGTTTCCAATTTTCTCACATTCTATCTCTCTCTCCCTGGAAAAATCCCCAAAGAGTGTATACTAAAATGTTTATAGTAGTTATCCCTGAGAGGAAATATTAAAGTTGACTTACACTATTTTTTTCTATGTAGGTTTTTTTTTTGCATCCCTTTCTGTACTTTTTTGCAATGATCCCATATTACTTTTGTAAAAGGTGAAAGATTTATACCATCTGAGAAGAAACTAGGGTATTCACATATACAGACAAACACATAAGCTCTATTTAAAAACTATTTACTGGTGTGTCAGGCTAAGGACAAACACTGAACCTCAATCTTGGCCTGAGTTGGTCACCTGTCCCAGATGGAAGTCCTGGAGAGAGAGTTTAAATATTGGCTCATTCTACCCTGGCTGAAGCCTGACTCCTGGTGGCAGAAACATCAAGGGACAGATTTCTATTTTAAGATATCTACATAAACATTTCAGGGAAAGTTTATTTATCCACTCATTTTGTCATTCAACAAATATGTACTGATCATGTTATATATGCCAAGCATGATGGAAATATAAAAATAAATTTGAGACAGAGCCTGTTTGGGAAAATGGCTTCTATTTTTTTTTTCTTTTTTGAGACAGAGTCTCACTATGTCACCCTCAGTAGAGTGCTATGGCATCATAGCTCACAGCAACCCTTCGGCTTAAGCAATTCTCTTGCCTCAGCCTCCCAAGTAACTGGGACTACAGGTGCCTGCCACAATGCCTGGCTATTTTTTTTGCAGTTGTTGTTGTTGTTTAGCTGGCCCGGGCCGGACTTGAACCCGCCTCGGTGTATGAGGCTGGCACCATAACTACAGTGCTACAGGCACCAAGCCTGCTTCTCTTTACTTTTGTTTAGCTTTCTTTTAGTCTCAATAGTATGGCAGTGCTCCTTGCTTATAAGTTCTTCTCTTCAGTTACTATTAAGTTTATTTCCAAGCTGCTACTGGGAATGGGATATTTTTCTTAGCAAATTTCCTGATTACAATTAGCAGGCCAGAGGCTATGGAATTTCATAAATTATGTCCATATGGCCACTTTGCTGGACTATCTTACTAGTTGTTCAGGCTATTCTCTTTGGTTCTCCAGGTATACAATCATGCAGAAAGCATTTTGTTCCTTTTAAAATATAGTAGTTGTATTTCTCATTTCAGAGATCCGTCCACACTGAGTATTCTTCACATTTCTCACCCTGCTTTTTAACCAGGGAAACTTCTGGTTAGTCCTGTCCATGGGAAGCACTGGCAGGAGAGAGTGGTCAGACTATTCATTTCCTCCCCTCTCACCGTCTAGACCAGAGGTTCTCAACCTTCCTAATGCCTCCTAATGAGCGACCCTTTAATACAGTTCCTCATGTTGTGGCGACCCCCAACCATAAAATTATTTTTATTGCTACTTCATAACTGTAATTTTGCTAGTGTTATGAATCGTAATGCAAATATCTGATATGTAGGATGTATTTTCATTGTTACAAAGGGGTCGCGACCCATAGGTTGAGAACCGCTGGTCTAGATCCGGACATATTGCAGCTGTAGAGTTATTCACCTCTACTCAAGGCCACAGTTCTTCTCAGAAGGCTGCTTGCTCCTGCTCTCCTGGGCTGCCACCCTGCTCCCTCCCCTCCTTGCCTCCTCAGGCCTTAGGGGGAACTGCTTCCCCCCTTTTTTGGTTCCCTGATCCTTTCCCACACCTTGGTAATACTTGTGATCCTGAATTCTCAGTGGCTCTGTGGGGAGAAGCCTGCCTGGAGTCAGCCCCCATTTACAAAACGAGACAGCAGGTGTCCGTTTCTTCATCTTAGTTTTAATGGGAATGTTTCTAAGAGCTTTGAAACACTTAGTTTTAAAATGATTGCTTTTATGAACATTTGCTGTTAACTCTATTAAAAATATTTACCTTTGCTTGCTTTCCACTTAGGTGATAGATTCCTTTGCAGACTCAAACTTTGTGGAGTTGCATCTATGAATGTCCAGTAGGGTGCTTCCAAATTGGAAGCTAATTCCAAAATACTAATTCATAAAAATAAGATATCTGTGGCATTCATATGAAAGCATCAGTAGCAGAAGGTGGGTTATCATTTGGAATTAACTGATTACAATCTCTAAGTTTGACGATTTCTATCTGGAAAAGATGAGTAACTATTCTTATAGTACCAACTGGAACAATTCTTTGTAAGTCATTATTCTTGTTATTGTTACATTCAAGTGTGGCTATATGAGGGTGAATGAACACAAAAATACACCTAGAAAATAAACTGTGTTTGGTGATTATATTCATTCCTTTTTCAGAATCAGTTCTTAACTCCTACTATTTAAATAGCTTCAGATGGAAGGGCCTTCTTCAGTGAGCAAATTCCATGCTAGATCAGCAGAGGATCTGGCCCTATGCACAGAAACTCTGGTTTATTTCATTAGTTCTTTCTAGATTTCAGCCAATGTTGTATTTACACTCACATTTATTGTGGCGTTGTGGCGTGTGCTTCATGTCAGGCAGTATCTCCTTTCTGTTGCACACCAGTTGGGGGAGGTCAGAAACTGTTTGTTTTCACATGTCCCTGACACCTTTCCCCCATTGGTATGCAACTGTTAAAAAACTTGAAATAAAGAACTCTGCTTTCATGTCTTAAGAGTCATTGAAACAATAAAAGAGTATTTCCTTACATACAAAATTGATTTTGCAACTACAGGACCTGGCAGCCTAACTTACCTTTTCTTGTATATTCCAGGAATTATACTTCTGTTTCTCCCTAGTAACATACCTCGATAAGAACAGGCATTGTGTCTGTTTTATACGTGATATATTCAGGGCCAAATGTCTAACAAGATGAATTATTCCACATAGCTCTAATTTGTTGGCTTGAGTCACAATGCTTACACGCTTCATTGACATAAATTCCTACCTAATGCCTTTCCTACCTCTGACTCTCAGGAAATAGGCAAGAGCAAAGGAGTTGAGAATGATTGAAAGGCTTGCGTTTGAGTTAATGTCACCTCCACATTGCATCACAAGTATACTTCTTTATCCATAGGTGACTCTATCACTTAATAAGACTTTATTTTCAAGGCTGGGTGCAGTGGCTCATGATTGTGATCTCAGCACTCTGGGAGACTGAGGTGGGTGGATTGCTTGAGTTCAGGAGTTTGAGACCAGCCTGAGCAAGAGGGAGACTCCATCTCTACTAAAGATGAAAAACTGAGGCAAGAGGATCACTGAGCCCAAGAATTTGAGGTTGCTGGGAGCTATGATGCCATAGCACTCTACCAAGGAGAATAAAGTGAGACACTGCCTCAAAAAAAAAAAACTTTTATTTTCAAAGAATCAAACTCAAGAAAAAGTTGGGCTATAAATTTTCTTTCTTTTTTTAAATTTTTATTATTATTATTATTATTTTTTTTTTTTTGAGACAGAGCCTCAAGCTGTCACCCTGGATAGAGTGCTGTGGCATCACAGCTCACAGCAACCTCCAATTCCTGGGCTCAAGCGAGTCTCCTGCCTCTGCCTCCCAAGTAGCTGGG
>CAUYRH010118440.1:0-17010 GCA_963574655.1 Perodicticus potto
ACACAAAAGATGTGAAGTCTCCATCTTTTTTATGGCTGCGTAGTATTCCATGGTGTACATATACCACAATTTGTTAATCCATTCATGGGTTGATGGGCACTTGGGCTGTTTCCATGTCTTGGCCATTATGAATTGGGCTGCTAAAAACCTTCTGGTGCAAATGTCTTTGTTGTAAAATTATTTTTGATCATCTGGATATATACCTAGTAGAATATCGAACCGTAAATCTGTTCCTTTTTTTTTTTTTTTGTAGAGACAGAGTCTCACTTTATCGCCCTCTGTAGAGTGCTGTGGTGTCACACAGCTCACAGCAACCTCCAACTCCTGGGCTTAGGTGATTCTCTTGCCTCGGCCTCCCAAGTAGCTGGGACTACAGGCCCTTGCCACAATGCCTGGCTATTTTTTTGTTTTGCAATTCGGCCGAGGCTGGGTTTGAACCCACCACCTTCGGCATATGGGCCCAGCGCCCTACTCGCTGAGCCACAGGCGCTGCCTCTGCTTAGTTCCCTTTTTTTTTTTTTTTTTTTTTTTGAGACAGAGTTTCACTTGATTGCCCTCGCTAGAGTGCTATGACATCACAGCTCACAACAACCTCCAACTCTTGGGCTTAGGTGATTCTCTTGCCTCAGCCTCCCGAGTAGCTGGGACTACAGGCCCCTGCTACAATGCCCGGAAATTTTTTGTTGCAGTTTGGCTGGGGCCGGGTTTGAACTTGCCACCCTCACTCTATGCGGCCAGCGCCCTACCCACTGAGCCACAGGCACCGCCCATATGTTTAGTTCCTTGATTATTATTCAAACTTTTTTCCAAAAAGGTCTGTTAGCTTTCATTCCCAACAGTACCACTCATTTTTTTGAGATGGGATCTCACTCTGTCACGGAGGCTAGTGTGCCATGGTGCAATCAGTGTTCTCTGCAGCCTTGAACTCCTGGGCTCAATCTTTCTGACTTAGACACCTGGTACTTAGACAGCTGGTACTAGAAGTGGGCACAACTATCCTCACACCATCCATTTTTTTTTTTGTATTTTATTTATTTTTATTTTTATTTTTTAATTTATTGTTGGGGATTCATTGAGGGTACAAGAAACCAGGTTACACTGATTGCATTTGTTAGGTAAAGACCCTCTTACAATCGTGCCTTGCCCCCAAAACCATTTTTTTTTTTTTTGGCCGGGGCTGGTTTTGAACCTGCTACCTCTGGCATATGGGGCCAGCACCCTACTCCTTTGAGTGACAGGCACCACCCACACCATCAATTTTTTATAAAAAATATTGGCACTAGGCACAGTGACTCATGCCTGTAATCCCAGGTTTTAGGATGATATAATCAAAGTATTGAAAAGGAAATAACTCCCATTCAAACATATTATATACCCTGAAAACCTATTCTTCAGTCATGGCAGAGAAATAAAAGTTTTCCCAGACAAGCATACCTAAAGGAATTTGTCATTACTAGACTAGTCTTAAAAGAAATACATCTGGAAGAGAGAAGATGGTAATCATCATTATGAAAGCAAGCAAAACTATAAACCTTACTAGTATAGCCATTGTGCAAAGGAGAAAAAGCAAACTAATTACCAACAACTACTCAAATACAAAAATAATAAAAAAGGAGGGAACAAATTATATACAAAACAAATAGAAAATATTAAAATGACAAGAATACATTTTCACCTATCAATAATAGCTTTTTCTTTTGTTGGAGACAGTATCACTCTGTTGCCCAGGGTAGAGTGCTGTGGCATTATAGCTCACAGCAACCTTGAGCTCCTGGGCTTGAGCAATCCTCTTGCCTCAGCCTTTCCAGTAGCTGGGACTATAGGCCTGCACCACCACACCTGACTAGTTTTTCTTTCTTTCTTTTTTTATTTTTTTTCAGTTTTTGGCCGGGGCTGGGTTTGAACCTGCCACCTCTGGCATATGGGGCCAGCACCCTACTCCTTTGAGCAACAGGTGCCACCAATTCTTCTATTTTTAATAGAGACAGGGGTCTTGCTCTTGCTCAGGCTGGTCTGGAACACCCAAGCTCAAGCAATCCACCTGTGTTGGCCTCCCAGAGTGCTAGGATTAAAAGTGTGAGCCACTGCACTTGGCCTATCAATAACATAATGTAAATGGAACAAATTCACTCACTTAAGAGATATACATTATCTGGATTTTTACAAAGATCAAACTATATGCTGTCTACAAGAAACTGACCTCACCTAAAAAGAGAAACATAGATTAAAATTGAATAGATGGACAAAGATATTCCACACAGATGGAAACCAAAAGCAAGCAGGAATAGCTATTCTTATATCAGACAAAATAGACTTCAAGTCAAAAGCTATGTAAAGACACAAAGAAGGACAATAATAAGGGGATTAATTCAGCAAGAGAATAAATAGTTGTAAATATATATACACCAACAGCACAGCACCCAGATACATAAGCAAATATATTATTAGACCTAAAAGAGATAGATCCCAAATACAATAGTAGTTGGAGACTTCTAACACCCCTTTCTCAGCATTGGACAGATCACCTAGACAGAAAATTAACAAATACTTGATTTTATGGCTCAGCACCTATGGCTCAAGTGGCTAAGGCGCCAGCCACATACAACTGAGCTGGCAGGTTCAAATCCAGCTTGGGCCTGCTAAACAACAATAACGGCTGCAACCAAAAAATAGCTGGGTGTTGTGGCAGGCACCTGTAGTCCCAGATACTTGGGAGGCGGAGGCAGGAGAATGACTTGAGCACAGGAATTGGAAGTTGCTGTGAGCTATGATGCAATGGCACTTTACCTAGGGGGACAGCTTGAGGCTCTGTCTCAAAAAAGAAAAGAAAAGAAATATTTGATTTTAACTCCATCATAGACCAAATGGATCTAACAGACATTTACAGAACACTTCACCCAACAGCTGCAGAATACACATTGTTTTCATTAGTGCATGGAACATTGTCCAAGATTGACTATATGTTAGTACACAAAGCAAGTCTCAAAAATTCTTTGAAAATCTAAATCAGGCCAGGTGTGGAGGCTCACATCTGTAATCCCACACTTTGAGAGGCCAAGGCAGGAGATCCACCTGAGCCCAGGAGTTCAAGACTATTCTGAGCAACATAGCAAGACGTTGTTTCTATAAAAAAAAAAAAAAAAACCAACAAAATTAGCTTGGTGTGGTTGTGCATGCCTGTAGTTTCACTTATTTAGGAGGCTGAGGCAGGAGGATCACTTGAGCCCAAGAGTTCGAGGCTGCAGTAAGTTATGATTACACCACTACTCTCCAGCCTAGGTGATAGAGTGAGGCATCAATAAGTAAATAAATAGAAATTATATTATTTATCTTAAAGGGGACCATTCAAACAACGTGTTCCTGAACAACCAATGAGTGAAAGAAGAAATTAAGAATGAAATATCTGAATTCCTTGAAACAAACGAAAATAGAAACACATGCCAAAACATATAGGGCACAGTGAAAGCAGTATAAAGAGCAGTATTAGTATCTATTATAACACCTGCATCAAAAAACCAGCAAGATTTCAAAAAGACAACCTAATGATACATCTTAATGAACTAGAAAAACAAAACAAACCCAAAATTAATATAGGGAAAGAAACAATAAAGATCAAAGCAGATTTTTTTTTTAAAGTAAAAAGGCTGAATGCAGTGTAATCCTAGCACTCTGGGAGGCTGAGGTGGGTTGATCGCCTGAGCTAATGAGTTTGAGACCAACCTGAGCCAGAGTGAGACCTCATCTCTTAAAAAAAAGATAGCTAGACATTGCGTGGGTGCCTGTAGTTCCAGCTACTTGGGACCTGAGACAAGAGGATCACTTCAGTCCAAGAGTTTGAGGTTGCTGTGAGCTATGATGCCACAGCGCTCTATTGAGGGTGACAAAGTGAGACTTTGTCTCAAAAAATAAAATAAAAATAAAAAGAGTAAAAATCCAAAAGATCGATGAAACAAAATGTTGGTTTTTGAAAGATGAACAAAATTAACAAATCATTAGCCAGACTAAGAAACAAAAGAAGACCCAAATAAGTAAAATCAGAAGCAAAAAGATGTCACAACAAATACCAAAGAAATGCAAAGGATCATTAGAGACTACTCTGAACGACTCTATGCCAATAGATTTGAAAGCCTAGAGGAAGCAGATAAATTCCTGAATATATACCAAGATTGAACCAAGAAGAAATAGAAAGCTGGAACAGATCAATAACATGTAACCAGATTGAATTAGAAATAAAATGTCTCCTAAACAAAGCAAAGTCCAAGACTGGATGGTTTCCCTGCTGTATTCTACCCAAACCTTTCAAGAATTGATACCAGTTCTCAAACTATTCCAGAAAACCCAAGCAGTGGGAGCTCTTCCTCATTCCTTCTGGTGGCCAGCAGAACCCTGATAGCAAAACAAGATGGGAAACAAAAAAGAAAACTGCAGGCCAATATTCCTTGTTAATATAATGCAAAAATCCTCAACGAAATGCTAGCAAACTGAATCCAAAAATATATCAAAATGGTAATATACCATGACCAAATAAGATTTATCCCAGGAATGCAAGGATAATTCGACTTATGCAAATCAATAAACATGGTATATCACATCAACAGAATACCAAAAAGCAGAGAATCATCTCAAATGATGCAGAAAAATCATTGGATAAAATTCAACATCCCTTCATGATAAGAACAAATTCAATAACTTTGGTATAGAAGGAAAGTGCCTCAATACAATAAATACCATATGTGACAAACTCACAGCTAATATCACACTGAATAGGTAAAAACTGAAATATTTTCCACTGAGAACTGGGACTAGGCAAGGATGCCCACTTTCACCACTTATCCAACATAGTACTGGGATTTCTAGCAGAGCAATTAGGCAAAGGAAAGAAAGGCCATCCAAATTAGAAACGAAGAAGTCAAATTGTCCCTGTTTATACATGATATGCTCTTATATATAGAAGAACCTGAAGATTCTACCAAAAACTCTTTCTTTTTGTCTTTTTGAGATAGGATCCCACTCTGTTACCCAGGCTGAAGTGCAGTGGGTCAATCATAGCTCACTGTAACCTCAAACTCCGTTGGCTCAAATAATTCTCCTGTGCCGTCATACCCAGCTATTTTTTTTTTCTTTTTTGGAGACAGAGCCTCAAGCTATCACCCTGGGTAGAGTGCTGTAGCATAACGGCTCACAGCAACTTCTAACTTCTGGGCTCAAGCGATTCTCCTGCCTCCGCCTCCCATGTAGCTGGGACTATAGGCGCCCGCCACAATGCCCGGCTATGTTTTTGGTTGCAGCCGTCATTGTTGTTTGGCGGCCCGGGCTGGATTCGAACCCGCCAGCTCAGGTGTATGTGGCTGGCACCTTATCCGCTTGAGCCACAGGCGCCAAGCCTTTTTTTTTTTTTTTCTTTTTGAAGAGACGTGGGTCTTGATGTGCTGCCCAATCTGCTTTTGAACTCGTAACTCAAGTGATCCTTCCATCTCAGCCTCCTGAAGTTCTGGAATTACAGGCATGAGCCATATGGCCTGCCCTGAAAAACTCTTAGAACCAATAAACGAAATCAGTACAGTTGCAAAATAAAAGTCAACATACAAAAATCAGTAGTGCTTCTATAGACAAACAATGAACAACTAGCTGAAAAGCAATCAAGGAGAGGCCGGGCATCGTGGCTCACACCTGTAATCCTAGCACTCTGGGAGGCTGAGGCGGGTGGATTGCCTGACCTCATGGATTCAAGACCAGCCTGAACAAGAGCGAGATCTCCGTCTCTAAAAAAAAATAGCCAGTCGTTGTGGTGGGCGTCTGTAGTCAAAACAAGAGAATCGCTTAAGCCCAAGGGTTTGAGGTTGCTGTGAGTTGTGAAGTAACGGCCCTCTACCGTGGGCTACAGAGCGAGACTGTCTCAAAAACAAAATCAAAAAAACTATGAGTTAATTTTTTCTTATTTCACTATAAGCACGACCATCCTCACAGAAACACTACAGAGCTGATTTTGATTTTCCAGTATTTAAAAATTCGGATGGCTATCTTTTCAAATGAAAATGATTTTATATATCTTTCTTCAACATGAGCGCGTCTCTCACGCCACCCACAGAGACACTAAGTCCCGAACTCCCAGTAAAAGAGGAAGACGCGTCAGATGCCTTCCGGAAAGGAGCCTTGTGGGAAATGTGGTCCTTGATGGAAGGCCTACACCCCGGAGGAGACCGGGAACAGGTGGGCAGTTACTTCCACACTTGCGCAGTGGACTGAAGCCGGTGTTTTTGCTTTGAGACTTGTGGCTGGTGAAGTCTGCGAAGTTGCAGCTCCTCTTGTCTTTGGACTACGCTGTAACCTGATTCTAGGCTTGGAGCCAGAGCTGAGAATGAGGCAGTGACAGGGTGGCAGGTATGGCTTTTCCAGACTCGGGGGACGTACGGGAAAGGCATGAATGACTATGGGTTTGTTTACCCCACCAAAGAAAAATCTTTTATCCTCAAGTGCGGTGACTTTGGGTTTGGGGATGTGGATCCTTTTCTAACTCTTAAGTCTTTCGGAGAAGGCAAGAGTAGGACTCCCAACTAACTCAGGGTAGGTTCTCAGAACCCCTGGTGGGGCTCCGTTTGCATTCCTCTCACTGTAGGTAAAGGGCACTGTGTAGGAGTCTGCATCTAACTGTACCTTTCCTGGTTCTAAGAGCGCAGATGCCCCGACTAGAGCCTGCGATAGGAAATGTTAAGACACTTCAAGGGATCCAGGAAGAAAGCATTTCCAGAGAAAATGCTATGCACTTTTTATTTTTTTATTTTTTAGAGGCAGAGTCTCACTTAGTCGCCCTCACTTAGTCTCATTTAGTCTCACGGTAGAGTGCTGTAGCGGCACAGCTCCCAGCAACTTCCAGCTCTTGGGCTTAGGCGATTCTCTTGCCTCAGCCTCTCGAGTAGCTGGGATTACAGGCGCCCGCCACAACGCCCGGCAATTTTTTTTTTTTTTTGGCTAGGGCTGGGTTTGGACCCGCCACCTCCGGCATATGGGGCCGGCGCCCTACTCACTGAGCCACAGGCGCTACCCCGGCAATTTTTTTTTGTTGTTGCAGTTCGGCTGGGGCCGGGTTTGAACCTGCCACCCTACTCACTGAGCCACAGGTGCTGCCTAGCATTTTTAGGATATTCTCACAGCAATCATCTGCAATAAATGCTATTGCTATTTTGTATATGAATTAATTGAAGCTGAAAGAGGTGAAGTTACTTGCCCACACGCACACAGCTTAGTATGTGGGAAAGCTGAGACTCTAATCCAGATACATTTTCTTCAAATTTCTTTTTTTTCCCCCCCACGTTACACTCCTTCATAAAACAATGTTGGATTTATTCTCCTTTTGAAATAAATGCTACATAAATTTCAATTGGTGGCGATTATTTAGGGTCTCTTGGTGTATCTGCAGCTCTCCAGTGAAGCTGGAGTAAATGAAGCTGTGAGTCTCTCTTGCCCATTTTACCCTTCCTGGGGCCCTGGCAGTGCTGGTTAGAATTTCAAAGCACCCAGACCAAGATCATAGGAGATGGTGAGTTTCTAGAGAGACAGAAACAGATTTGGAAACTGTCTAAACTGAAGGTTCCAGCTTTAAAAAATAAAAATGTTCCTAGGTCCCTGAACCCCGCCTTTTCAAGACAGCCCAATCTAATTTGAGATCTTTTTATTTCTTTTTTGCAGTTTTTGGCCGGGGCCGGGTTTGAACTCACCACCCCCGGCATATGGGGCTGGCACCCTACTCCTTGAGCCACAGGTGCTGCCCATAATTTGAGATCTTTTATGTTACCTGCAGAGCAGAAACCAGAAAATCACAGGAAGGAAGAATTTCTGGACTTACTGAATTTAAGAGATCAGGCTTGTGGCCTTTTACTCATTCATTATTTCCTTAGGATAAATTTCTGGGAGAAAAAAAATCACTGGTTCAAAAGTAAACACTTTGGGCTCGGCGCCTGTGGCTCAACGGGCTAAGGCGCCTGCCACGTACACCTGAGCTGGCGGGTTCGAACCCAGCCCGGCCTGCCAAACAACAATGACGGTTGCAACCAAAAAATGGCTGGGCATTGTGGCAAGCGCCTGTAGTCCCAGCTACTTGGGAAGCAGAGGCAAGAGACTCGCTTGAGCCCAGGAATTGGAGGTTGCTGTGAGCTGTAATGCCACCACACTCTATCCAGGGTGACAGCTTGAGGCTCTGTCTCAAAAAAAAAAAAAAAAAAAAAAAGTTAACACTTTGATGTTAGATCAGTGAGATAGGAATGTGAACATCCTTATCTAAGTTCTGTATATTTGCAACAGGATCACAGATAGAGATTTGTCCTTATGGAACATGGACTTTCCTGACTTGCTAGAAATATCATTCTCCCACTAGCCGGCATTTCCTGAGGCAGCAATATGGGTGCTTCTGGCCTGATAGAACGGCGTTCTATGTTGCAGTTCTGGTGTGTCAGGTTTTTCTGTTCTGTCCATTTCTACTTTCATAGATCTCTGTCCAAGAGCTGCAGGAAAAAGATCAGTTTGCAGGCAAGGCATCCATCTATCATTTAAATCTCCCTCAAATCCATATGATAAAAAGGAACAGTACAGGAAAGGAAAATATAGATGGGATAGCATATTAGACCCAAAAGAACCTGTGGCTCAGCGAGTAGGGCACCGGCCCCATATACCAAGGGCTGCGGGTTCAAACCTGGCCCCGGCCGAACTGCATCAAAAATTAGCCGGGTGCTGTGGCGGGCGCCTGTAGTCCCAGCTACTTGGGAGGCTGAGGCAAGAGAATCAGCTAAGCCCAGGAGTTGGAGGTTGCTGTGAGCTATGACTCCACAGGACTCTACTGAGGGCGATAGAGTGAGACTCTGTCTCTACAAAAAAAAAAAAAAAAAAAAGAAAGTTAATAAATTAGGCTGGGTGCAGTGAATTACGCCTGTAATCCTAGCACTTGGGAGGCCACGGGCTCAGCACTTGCCTGAGCTCACGGGTTCAAAACCAGCCTGACCCAGAGTGAGACCTCGTCTGTAAAAATAGTTGGGCATTGAGGCAGGTGCCTGTAGTCCCCAGCTACTTGGGAGGCTGAGGCAAGAGAATCACTTGAGCCCAAGAGTTTGAGGTTGTTGTGAACTATGACACCATGGCACTGTACTGAGGGCAACAAAGTGAAACTCTGTCTCAAAAAAAAAGAAAGTTAATAAATTGATATCCAAATTATAGGGAGGGATTGTACAACGTTGGAATAAATTTGAGCTGCAAATGTGTACTTAGTCTTCCTGGACATCATAGTAAATGGATAGCTGGCCAGTTTAAGTATTGGCATTGTGCATATGGATAAAACAAAATAATTTCCCAGTAAGGTTGTTTTCCTGTGTAGGTAATGTTAGAAAAACACTCCCAGCTGGGAATGGTGGCTCATACCTGAAATCGCAGCACTTTGGAAGGCTGACATAGGAGAATCTCTCAAGACCAAGAGTTTATGACCAGCTTCGGCAACATAGTGAGACTCTGTGTCTATAAAAAACAAATTATCCAAGCTTGATGGGGTATACCTGTGTCCCAGATACTCAGGGGGCTCAAGCCGGAGGATTACTTGAGCCCAAGAGTTTGAGGTCACCTTGAGCTATGATCCTGCTACTGTACTATAGACCCTGTCTCAAAAGAAAAAGAAAAAAAACAGTGACAGCCTGTGATAAATATACCAGGTTTCCTATGACTTTCTTAAGAGTGTTCCAGAGTAAGCAGAGAATATAGTGTTAACCAGCTTTAAATGAACTCAGTTTATAAGTTCAGGTACATAGCCTTTATAATGGCCATATGGATCCATAAGTAAACCTTGTACCTTTTCCAGAGTCTTAAGCTATCTTGTCTCTGTTTTTATTGTTTTTTGAGATAATGTCTTACTCAGTTGCCTAAGCTGGAGTGCAGTGACATCATTTTAGCTTCCTGCCACCTCAAACTCCTGAGCTTAAGTGATCTTCCTACCTCAGCCTCCAGAGTAGTTGGGATTACAGGCATGTGCCACCATACCTGGCTAATATTAAAATTTTTTGGAGAGATAGGGTCTTGTTATGTTGCTCAGGCTGATCTCAAACTCCTGGCCTCAAGTAATCCTCCTACATCAGCCTTCTGAAGTGTTAGGATTACAGGCATGAGCCAACACACTTGGCCATAGATTTCCCTATGTTGATTTTATTTTATTTTATTTTATTTTTTGAGACAGAGCCTCAAGCTGTCACCCTGGATAGGGTGCTGTGGCATCACAGCCCACAGCAACCTCTAATTCCTGGGCTCAAGCGAGTCTCCTGCCTCTGCCTCCCAAGTAGCTGGGACTACAGGCGCCCGCCACAACACCCGGCCATTTTTTTTAGGTTGCAGTTGTCGTTGTTTGGCTGGCCAGGGCTGGATTCGAACCCGCTAGCTCAGGCGTACATGGCTGGCGCCTTAGCCGCTAGAGCCACAGGCGCCGAGCCCCTATGTTGATTTTATATCTAGCCAACTTACAGAACTCTTACTAGGTTCAAGAGTTTTTTGGTTCGGTGCCTGTAGCTCAAGCTGCTAGGGCTCCAGCCACATACACTGGAGCTGGCGGGTTTGAATCCAGCCCAGGCCTGCCAAACAACAATGACAACTACAACCAAAAAATAGCCAGGTGTTGTAGCGGACACCTGTAGTCCCAGCTACTTGGGAGGCTGAGACAAGAGAATTGCTTAAGCCCAAATGTTTCCCGTTGCTATAATCTATGACACCACAGCACTCTACCCAGGGCAACAGCTTGAGACTCTGTCTCAAAAAAAAAAAAGAGTTTCTTAGTTGTTTATTAGTTTTTCTGGGTAGATAATGATATACTCTTCAAATGGAGCTTTGTCCCTTCCTGCCGTATTTATATCTCCCTCCATGTTTTTCTAGTCTTAATTGCAATAGCCAGGACTTCTAGTACTTATAATTTTGAATGTACGTACATCCCTTGGTATCCAAGGGGAACTGGTTCCAGGACCCCTACAGATACCCAAATCTGTTCAAACTCAAGTCCTGAAGTTGGCTTTGTGGAATCCAAGGATACAAAAAGTTGGCCCTCCATATTCTTAGATTTGCATCCTGAGAATACTATATTTTTGATCTGCATTTGGTTGCAAAGGTAAAATCTGCAAGTGGAAGGCCAACTGTATTTACTGAAAAAAAACTGAGGATAAGTGGACTTGTGTAGTTCTAACCCATGTTGTCTAGACTCATCTGTAATTGCTTGCGAAAAGTCTTTCGTCCCAGTTTTATTTGTTTTTTGGTTTGTTTTTTTTTGTTTGTTTGTTTGAGGGAGTTTTTGTTTCAGTTTTAATGGAACTGTTTCCAGTGTTTCATCATTTCCTCTTGTACTATTATGGTATGTGTGTGTTGGGGGTGTGTTATTTGTTTATCAATGTATTCCTGGGATAAATCCTTACTGCTGTCTTTGCAGCTGAAGTAACTGAATGGGTATGACTATATTCCAATAACATTTTATTTACAAAAACAGAAGGTGTTCGGGCCTTGATGCGGTGACTCTGGCCCAGACCAGGGCCTTGTTTGAGCCAGAATGCTAGGTCGCCCACCCTGGCCCATTCAACTGTCTGGACGTGGGCCGCTGCGCCAGCTTACTCGGAGTAGGTGTCCTTTAGGTCTCAGGTACCGAAGCACCTTACAAGTCACAGTCAATATTAGTAGGAGCAAGCATCTCAGCAGCAATCTCTCAGCAGCAGTCTTAGTAGGGGAGCGCCTATCAGGCGTCCTCCAAGCAAGAAGCGGAGCCAAAGGAGGAACCCAGGCTAACTTCTCCTGAAGCTATTTGTAGAAGTAATCCTGTGGCCACCTACAAGGTGTGTAGACTGCTAACCAATGAAATACATACTTTCGTGCTCTTGTGCATCTCACTAACGAGAGCCAATGATGTTAAATCCCTTCCCCAATCATTGCCAAAGTATTTCTCAGAGGTGCCTCCTACAAGAAGGCCAGTCCATGGGCCGTAGTTTCCTGATCCCTTCTTCGTATGGTCTTAACTGTCTCTTTTTGTGCTAGATATGCAACTGCATGCCTTTAAATTCAGGGCTTTGACATCATTAAACATGATTTTATCTCTACATTTGAGAGGGTATATTTTATCATGTAAAAAATCCAGGTGTTCTTGTTTTATTATATTTTGTGCATCTGGCATGTAAACTTTATAGTCTCTGTAACCTCTTATTGTACTTTACCTTTACTTTGTACAGTCGAATCGAGTGTAAGATCTCTGAGAACAGTAATATCTTTATTCCTTCTAAAATCACTAATACAAGATCGGTAGGTCCTCGTTAAATATTTTGTGAGTGAATAAATGAAGAATATATATCTGCCATAGTTAAATAGCTTTATTGAAATACAATTCACATATCACAAAAAGTAACCCAGTTAAAGTATATATAATTTAGTGGTTTTTAGGATATTCACAGAGTTGTACAGCCATCACCACTACCTAATTTTAGAACATTTTCATTTCCCGCCAAACCACCATATCCCTTAGCCATCACTCCCCATGCCTCCCTTCCTGGAACCGTAATCTAGTACTGTTTCTATGGCTTTTCTATTCTGAACATTTCGTAAAAATGGGTCCATATAATAGGTAATCCTTTGTGACTGACTTCTTTCACCCAGTGCAATTTTTTTTTTTTGAGACATTGTCTCAAGCAGTCACCCTGGGTAGAGTGCCATGGTGTTATAACTCACCTCAACCTCCAACTCTTAGGCTCAAGAGATTCTCTTCCTCAGTTTTTTCTATGTTTTAGTAGAGACGTGGTCCTGCTTTTGTCCAGGCTGGTCTTGAACTCCTGAGCTTAAGCAATCCACCTGCCTTGGGCTCCCAGAGTGTTAGGATTACAGGCATGAGCCACTGCCCCTGGCACATGACTCAGAAATTCTACTCCTAGGTATATACCCAAGAGAATTCAAAATATTTGTCTACCCCCAAACCCATAAGCAAATGGTCATAGCAGAATCATTCATAGTAGCCAAAAAAGTAGGAAAAAAAATCTGTGAATAAACAGATTAAAAAAATGTAGTATAACCATATGGTGGAATATTATTTGGCAATAAAAAAGGAACAAACTATTTATTCATCTATAATATGGATCAATCTTAAGAATGCTGCACTGGCAGTCAGGCGCAATGGCTCACACCTGTAATCCTAACACTCTGGGAGGCCAAGGCAGGTGGATTGCTTAAGCTCAGGAGTTCAAGACCAGCCTGGACAAAAGCAGGACCATGTCTCTACTAAAAATAGAAAAAACTGAGGCAAGAGAATCGCTTGAGCCCAAGAGTTGGAGGTTGAGGTGAGTTATAACTCCATGGCACTCTACCCAGGGTGACCGCTTGAGACAATGTCTCAAAAAAAAAAAAAAAAATTGCACTGGGTGAAAGAAGTCAGTCACAGAGGATTACCTATTATATGGACCCATTTTTACAAAATGTTCAGAATAGAAAAGCCATAGAAACAGAACTAGATTACAGTTCTGACTGCCAGTGCAATATTTTTAAGATTGATCCATATTATAAATGAATAAATAGTTTGTTCCTTTTTTATTGCCAAATAATATTCCACCATATGGTTATACTACATTTTTTAAATCTGTTTATTCACAGCAGATTTTTTTCCTACTTTTTTGGCTACTATGAATGATTCTGCTATGACCCTTTGCTTATGGGTTTGGGGGTAGACAAATATTTTGAATTCTCTTGGGTATATACCTAGGAGTAGAATTTCTGAGTCATGGGCCAGGGACAGTGGCTCATGCCTGTAATCCTAGCACTCTGGGAGGCCGAGGCAGGTGGATCGCTTGAGCTCAGGAGTTGGAGATCAGCCTGAGCAAAAAGTGAGACCCCATCTCTATTAAAACATAGAAAAACTGAGGCAAGAGGATTGCTTGAGCCCAAGAATTGGAGGTTGTTGTGAGCTATGATGCCAATGGCACTCTACCCAGGGCAACACCTTGAGACTCTTGTCTCAAAAAAGAAAACAAAAACAAACAAAAAACAGAAGATAGAATTTCTGACTCATTATTACTTTTATGTTTAACATTTTGAGGAAGTGCTGAACCATTTTCCATATTTGCTGCACTGTTTTACAGTCCCACCAGCAGTGTACAAGAGGTGCTGTTTCTCCACAGCTTTGCAAACATTTGTCATTGTCTACTTTTGATAACTGTCCTTGTGGGTGTGAAATATTATCTCATTGTGGTTTGCATTTCACTAAGGACTGATGGTGTTGAGCATCTTTTCTTACGTACATACACACACACAAACATATATATCTTCAGAGAAATGTCTGTTCATATCCTTTGTCCATTTTAAAATTGGATTTTCTTTTTTCTTTATATATTGTAGGTATGAGTTTCTTCTCAGATACATGGTTTTCTCCCATTCTGTGGGTTTTCTTTCACCTTTTTTTTTTTGAAATTATTTTTTAATTAAATCATAGCTATGTACATTAATGCAATCATGGGGTACAATGTGCTGGTTTTATATACAATTTAAAATATTTTCTTTTTTTTTTTGAGACAGAGCCTCAAGCTGTCACCCTGGATAGAGTGCTGTGGCATCACAGCTCACAGCAACCTCCAATTCCTGGGCTCAAGTGAGTCTTCTGCCTCCGCCTCCCAAGTAGCTGGGACTACAGGCGCCGGCCACAACGCCCAGCCATTTTTTTTGGTTGCAGCTGTCATTGTTTGGCGGGCCCGGGCTGGATTCGAACCAGCCAGCTCAGGTGTATGCAGCTGGCACCTTAGCCCCCTGAGCCACAGGCGCCAAGCCAATTTAAAATATTTTCATCTAGAGATTTGAATTTGAAGCCAGAAGGCAGTTGTAAAGGACAGCCAGTGACTTTACACTTCTGGAGCTGGTGGTCGGCATGTCTTTTCCTAAGGCGCCCCTGAAACGATTCAATGACCCTTCCGGTTGTGCCCCATCTCCAGGTGCTTATGATGTTAAAATGTCAGAAGCATTGAAAGTACCAGTATCCTTTCAGAAATCAGAGAGATTTAAAAAAAAAAAAAAGACTCTCAACAAAATTCTAATGTTGACAAAGATGCTACATTGACTGCTTCAGCTAGAAAAGTTAAGAATTTGGAATTAAAGAAGGAATCTCAAAAGAATGATAAAGATTTGAAGGTCCTGGAAAAAGAGATTCGTGTTCTTGTGCAGGAACGTGGTACTCAGGACAAGAAAATCCGGGACCTGGAAACAGAGTTGGATAAATTGGAAGCCAAGCTTCATGCCTCCATAAGGGAAAAAACGTCACCCTCTGCAAGTAATGCTTCACTGGAAAAACAGCTTATTGAATTGACAAAGACTAATGAACTACTAAAATCTAAGTTTTCCAAAAATGGTAACCAGAAGAATTTGAAAATTCTAAGCCTGGAGTTGATGAAACTTAGAAACAAAAGAGAAACAAAAATGAAGAATATGACAGTTAAGCAAGAAGGCATGGAGGTGAAGCTGCAGATCACCCAGAAGAATCTCGAAGAGTCTCAGGAGAAAATAGCCCAACTTGAGAAACTTGTTTCCACAGAGAAAGACAAGATTGATGAAAAATCTGAAACAGAAAAACTCTTAACATACATCGAAGAAATTAGTTGTGCATCAGATCAACTGGAAGAATGCAAGCTAGATATTGCCCAGTTAGAAGAAAATTTGAAAGAGAAGAATGATGAAATTTTAACTCTTCAGCAGTCTCTTGAGGAAAACATCGTGTTGTCTAAACAAGTCGAAGACCGGAGAGCTTAATGTCAGCTGCTTGAAAAAGAAATAGAAGACCTTGTAAACAGGAATAGAGAACTGAATGAAAATCTAAATGCCGAGATACAAAACTTAAAAGAGAAGTTTATTCTTGAAAAAGAAGAATATGAAAAGCTTCAACAAAAAGAATTACAAATTGAGTCACTTCTGCAAGAAGAGAAGGAATTATCTTCTAGTCTTCAGCAGAAGCTATGTTCTTTTCAAGAGGAAATGATTAAAGAGAAGAATCTCTTTGAGGAAGAATTAAAACAAACCCTGGATGAGCTTGATAAATTACAGCAAAAGGAGGAACACGCCAAAAGGCTGGTCAAGCAGTTGGATGAAGAAACAAAATTTAGAGCTGAAGAACTCAAACTCCTAGAAGAAAAGCTGAAAGGGAAAGAAGCTGAACTGGAAAAAAGTAATGCTGCTAACGCTCAGGCCACCCTGGTTTTACAGGAAAAGTATAATAGCACAGTACAAAACTTTGAGGATGTTACTACTAAGTTTGAAAGCTACAAAGCATTAGCAGCTGCTGAGATAGAAAATCTGAAGCTAGAAAACTCATCACTACTGGAAAAAGTGACCAAGGCTGAGAAAAGTGCAGAGGAGCTTCAACATCAGATGTTGGCAACTGAGAGTGCAAATCAAGAATATGCAAGGATGCTTCTAGACCTGCAAACCAGGTCAGCACTTAAAGAAGCAGAAGTTAAGAAATCACAGTTTCTTCTCTTAAAAAAATAACTAATTTGCAAAACCAACTTAAGGAACAAGAGGAGGACTTTAAGAAATATCTGGAAGATGAAGAAGCAAGAAAATCTGGAAAAGAAAATACAGTGGCAGAATTAACTGAAATAAATAAGTGGCATCTCCTTTATGAAGAACTGTATAATAAAACAAAACCTTTTCAGCTACAACTGGATGCGTTTGAAGCAGAGAAACAGGCATTGTTGAATGAACATGGTGCTGCTCAGGAACAGCTAAGTAAAATAAGAGATTCATATGCCAAATTATTGGGTCATCAGAATTTAAAGCAAAAAATCAAGCATTTTGTGAAGTTGAAAGACGAAAATAGCCAACTCAAATCGGAGGTGTCGAAACTCCGCTCTAAGCTTACTAAAAGGAAACAAAGTGAGGCAAAACTTCAGGAAGAATTGAATAAAGTTCTGGGTATCAAACACTTTGATCCTTCAAAGGCTTTTCAGCATGAAAGTAAAGAAAATTTTGTCCTCAAAACCCCATTAAAAGAAG